>JAQGBT010001302.1:0-33713 GCA_034698585.1 Disparrhopalites patrizii
AATTCTCTTATATTTTCTCTCTTCTCTTTTCTCACAAAGTCTCTTATATTTTCTCTCTTCTCTTTTCTCACAAATTCTCTTATATTTTCTCCCTTCTCTTTTCTCACAAATTCTCTTATATTTTTTCGCTTTTATATTTTCTCTGGATTTCTTTCGTCCATTTTGTTTGAATTTCTCTCTACTATTTTCTCTCGATTTCTCTCGTCTGTTTATCTCGATTTCTCTCTTCTGTTTTCTCTTAATTTCTCTCCTCTATTTTCTCTCGATTTCTCACTTCTATTTTCTCTCGATTTCTCTCTTCAGTTTTCTCTCGATTTCTCTCGTCTGTTTTATCTCGATTTCTCTCTTCTGTTTTATCTCGATTTCTCTCTTCTGTTTTATCTCGATTTCTCTTTTCTGTTTTATCTCGATGTCTCTTTTCTCTTAATTTCTCTCTTCTGTTTTATCTCGATGTCTCTTTTCTCTTAATTTCTCTCTTCTGTTTTATCTCGATTTCTCTTTTCTCTTAATTTCTCTCTTCTGTTTTATCTCGTTGTCTCTTTTCTCTTAATTTTTCTTCTGTTTTATTTCGATTTCTCTTTTCTGTTACTCCCATTTGCTCTCTGGCGTTTTTCTCAAGCTCTCGATTGCCTTTTCTTTACATTCTGTATATTATATTTTTCTGTTTTCAGCCTAATGACTTCTTCTGATATTCTCTATGACTTCACCTTACGCTTATTTATTTTGCATGGGTCTTTTTGTGCCTTCCTCTTCCATCTCTTTTGTTCGCATTTCTTATGCGTTTGATTCCGCATTTTCTCTGAAAACTTTCATTGTTTCTGTTAATTCTCTACCTTATACACTTTCGCCCAAACTCTTAACCCCCAAAATTGAGCTGATATAGAAGATTGAGTAAATTTTAAGCACATTGTCAGACACGAGAGATGTATGAAACGAACTGACTAATATCTGCACATACAGTTTACTAGGAATTAGCACAATAAAATAAATACATTGAGCATGTGCACAATTCTCCCCTGCCAGTTGCGCCCAAAAGGCACTGATTCTACATATTCCCGTCACACGGATCTGACGAGAGTTGCGGAAGAACAAATTAATGCACTTTGTAGGGGAAAAGCCACATGAGAGAGTTTTGATTATTATTCCAGGTTTGATTACTGATTCCAGTCACGGGGAAAACACAGGAGATGTATATTAGCCTGTAGATTCCCAATTTGGTTCATTATGAGCCGGTTAATAGATCAACTCCGGCGTCTTTCCCGGGGAAAGACGTCAGTCGTGTCCCAAATGATTCCCCACCAACCCACGTCCCACACACGTTCAAATGGAATCAAAATGTAATTATTTTGCTGGAGGAAATATATGTAATAATAAAAGAGGGAGAATTGAGGGAATGGTCATCCCTTGGGGGAGCGGAGCGGGATATAAAAGCCAAGTGACAATCCAAAGAAGATTCACACATCAAGTGGGCTCTTGTCATCTCCACTTACTCGTCAATATCACATTGATTCCAAACTGCCACAATCTATATTCATTTCAACAATCACAGGGAATCTCAGGATTTGGGCGTTTTGGGAAGGGATTTGGCGGGAGTTAAGAATCATCTTTGGGATTGAAAGGAGAAAGTATGGGGAGACACCAGAATTTCTTCTTGGCGCTCATCGCCATCAGTCTTTTGGTGCTGGCCGTGAGCGACTTGGCCGAGGGAAGCAGCAGCGGGGCCTACAGGAAGCCGCCCTTTAATGGCAGCATTTTCGGGAAGCGCAGTTCAGGTAATTTTTTCGTGGGTGAATACACTTTTTGAAAAATTACTTTTCGGACTGAAATATTCTAATACAGGATTCAGAAATAGGAAAATCTACTGTGCTTGTCTGTCATTTTTGGCTCAATATAAGCTATTGTTTTTGCAATTGTGTTTAGAAATTTTGCTTTTGCCTTTATTTATTAATTATACACTAATGTTTTGCAGTAGTTTAGTATTGCTTGTTTTAGCTATGACTGAGCATTTTTTGCATGCAGCTATTATGCTGTTTTTTTGAAAAATGAAGCTATTTTTTCAATTTTTTTTTCAATTTTTTGCAAGGCTATTTTTGCAATATGTTACCTAGTATTGTTAGTCCTTGTTTATTGTTTTTTTTTGATCTGTACGATCAAGAATTATGTAGTTTCTCACAATTAATTAATATGTTTGCAATTATTGAGCAATTTGTCTTTATTTATTCGCAATTATTTTGGAAGGTTTTTGCAATTATTTAGCAATTTTGTATATATTTATATGTATATATTTTTAATTATTTCGGAAGGCTTTAACAATTATTTAGCCATTTGTTTTATTTATTTGCATTTATTTTGGCAGATATTTGCATTATTCAGGAATTTTGTATGTATTTATATATTTTTGGAATTATTTCGGAAGGCTTTAATAATTATTTAGCCATTTGTTTTATTTATTTGCATTTATTTGGGAAAGTTTTTGTAATTATGTAGCAATTCCTTTTATTTATTTACATTTATTTAAGAATTGATTTGCAATTATTTAACATACTTCGCTATATTGTTAATTTAATTGTTAAAAACTCTTGCAATTACTTCACATTTGCTAATTTCCAAATTCTTGAAAAACTCTGTGATTGAAATTTTCTAATTATTTGCCCATTTTTGGCACTCCATAAAAAATTTCGCAATGCTACTAAAATCTCTGAATTCTCTGTAAATCTGGACGGCTTTGATAAGAGAAATGCGACCGACTTTAACCATTTTTATATTTCCGAATTCCTTAGAAATTGAATTAAGAAAGCGGGAGAAATCCGGAAAAAATATTTAAAATTCAGCGGGAAAACCCTCGGGTTAATGACAAAAAAATTAAATTAAGGCTATATAATTCTAATAATAATATTAATAATTCTAATTTTATCTCCATTATATGTTTAAAAACTTGGTTTGAGCCTAAAAACTGATTGTTGTTGGGCCTTTGTTTCCAGAAGGCGTGAGCGCTGGATCGGACGGGGGGAACAAAGGCGCTGTGGGCGCACTCTGCGAGATCGCCATGGAAACCTGCTCGGCCTTCTATTTGGAGTCGAGACGGTGAATGGCCTCCCAACGCCTTCCATCTGACCGGCCTACACACGTCCCAAGTAGCCCCCGTGACCTTTGGTCCGAAATACAACTCGAGAGTTTCATTTCAGTCATGAGAGGGTCACCCATTAGAACGCGCGAGGAACGCCCTCTCTTCCAAGCTTCTTGTACCGTAGACCGGATCATCTTCAAATTCGGAAATCTTCTAGTCACTTAAACACTTTTCAACAACGTCCTACTCATTTTGGAGTTGTAATAATTCTTGCTTTCCTAGTGCCTTCACATTACAATTAAACTTTATGCTTTTAGCATTTGAAAACATTGGGGAAGTTCTCCTTTTTCTGTCATCCATACGTTGAGACAATTGTCATTCCTATAAATAAGAATCTCATCCAAGAATAATTCTCATCAGGAATCCGTCAAACAATTGAATCGCCGTTACTTTCTGATTTTACAATCAGGAAATGCATTAGAAAACACATTTAAAAATTTGGTCCTTCGAGCCGGATTATTCAACCAGAATTATTTTAAATGGGTTTTCCGCCTGTAAATTATCCATAATAAAATAATTCCTATCCTAAAAGTTTTTTGTTTTAGTTTCATGCATTAGAAAATATGTTTAATATATGGTCCTTGGAGTCGGATAGTTGACCACGATCCAATACAAATTGTGCGTTTCTAATTTTCCCTCCGTGTTGGAAAAGCTCCCTCTGGCGGATGGCTGTTTCCGGATATAAATTATTACCCGGAAGACAGGTGGACCCATGAGTTACATGCTAAGGCGGATCTTTCCCATAAGACTAACATATCCCCGGGTGGACCTTAAACCCCCGGAAATGCCCCAGGGAATTATGTATGAGAGCTTTCTCCGGGGAATATAATGTATATATTTCTGAGGAAATTGAAGGAAAGCAATGTGTACTTCCACATATTTGACCATATATTTGACCGTATATTTGAGCATACATTAAAAGCCAAGGATATCGCTGTATTTCCACAATTGTAGATGACCAAAGAAGAAATGCAAACGTGAACTAAACGTACCTTGACCTCACTCCAAGGATGGCTCTGACCCCAAACAATTTGGTCTTCTGTTTCCCTTGACCCACGAGGAAGCTCACGTCGAAGAGGATGAGTTGAGGCTCTTCCGTGTTGAGGAAATATTTGGTGAAGTCCTTCGCTAGTTGGTCATAACCTGCTAGTCAACGAAGAGGTTTCAATCAAATTACCTGTCGACACTTTTACCCTTTTTTCCAGGGCGGGGACGGTCTATGCCCTGAGCAATATATATTGATATATAGTCATATATGCTGATATATGACACGTGTCTTATATATAGTCTTTGCCCTGAGAAATATTGACTTAAGCAATTACTACCACCAACCTTCAAACTGGTCCCGGACTGAGTCTAGCAATGGACTGGATGGTCTCATATGCCCGATGGGCCTCCACGAGCCCCGTCTGTGTACACACACACAAAAAAAAGAGATACAAAATTGATATTTCTCCCACTTTCACCCGCCTTAATTCAATTTATTTCCCTCCTAAAAATATGGCACTTTCACCCCTTTCTTTGTACCTTTTAACGCCTAATTGATTTATGAGTTTCAGATGATAAGGTGCAAAAAATTATGGAGGGACAAATCGGATAATTCAATTCGTTTTTGCTCTGAAATTCCTCGAAGGGCATTAATACGTATTAGGATGCTTTCTCCAAGGATTGAGGTTGGTGAAAGCCATTTGCATGGCAACCCACGGAACACATAGGAACTTATAAATATCAGTTTTTGTGTTGGAAAAAAAGACTTGGTGGGCACTTTTTTTTTGGAGAAAAAAAGACACGAATTTTCTCCTGGGGGAATATAAGGAGCAATATTTACTTTTCTTTTTCGTCCTTTCTCCTTTGTATGTACTTTCCCCCTCCGAATCAATCATTCTTTTCTTTGGACAAGGGAAATATCTGCAAAAAAGCAGGCTGATATGGGACGACAGGAAGTTGGGAGAAAGTTGTGTCTTTGGCAAGAAGATAAGGGGCCTTTTTTTGGGGAAAGTAGAAAGTTGCTTTTATATAAAATGGCATATTCGTTTTCCCGGACAGTTCTGAGGAGGAAGGCGAATTTTTGTCGGGAGATAAAGTGGATTTTTTCAGGAGAAAGTCACATTTTTGAGGGGGAAAAGTCATATCTTTTTGAAGCGGAAATGTGTCTTGGAAAGCAAAATTTATATTTTCAAGGTTCGAAAAACAAGCTTGCAAGATTTGTATTTCATAGCAAGTAAAATTCGCATGTTTGCCAAGTAAAATTCATGTTATTTGCCATGTAAAATTCGCATTTTTTGCCAATTAAAATCCCCCCTTTATGTCAAGGAAAAGTCGCATTTTGGCAAGCAAAATTTGCATTTTTACCGAATGAAGTTCGCATTTTTTGCCAACTAAAATCCCCTTTTATGCCAAGGACAATTCGCATTTTTGCCAAGTAAAATGCATATTCTTCGCCATGTAAACTTCGCATTGTTAACGAATAAAATTCACATTTTTTGCCAACTAAAATCCCCCCTTTTATGCCAAGCAAAATTGGAATTTTGGCAAGCAAAATTCGCATTTTAAGCACATCAAAATGCGTAGTTTTCACGATAATGTTGCAGTATTGTAGAAAAAATTTAGGCTAGAAAAAATTGTACTGGAGAAAGTTAAGTTGTTATAACAGAATAAAGTTTTTGCATGGGAGAAAGTTACATTTTCCTCGATTCAATCGGAACAAAATCTCGTTTTTGCACGGGAGAAAGTGCTAAAAAAAGGGTTGGAACATACCTGTAGGGCTTTGGAATTTGTCCCGTCTCAGCATGATTCTGCAAATTGGCCACAATGTCTTCGAGCATCTGAGAGCGGGTTCGCTCCTGCATCCGTGCGAATTTGGGCGCCGAGTAGGATGCTCGCTCTCCGTTCACGATCTTCGTGAGAATCCACTCACGGAACATGGGACCCTGGAATAGAGAAAAAAAATGAAAAAAATGAAAATAAAACAGAAAAATGTGAGAAATAACTGTACACCGTCAGAGAATTCGACCATCCCCCAAAACATGTATTCGTATGTATAGAAAAGCCTCATAAATCCATCCCTTGTCTGCCTCATTTTTTATCCTCAACCCATTTTTTAAACTGTACGACCCATTTGCAAAATCCAGGATTTACTCCAGCCTTTCCCCTCATAAATTTTAATGGAAAGCAAAATAATAAACGGGGGAAAATATAGAAAAACATCCTTCTAAGTCATGACCTCCTATTATCCCGAATGGGACTGGAAAGCAGAGAGAAAGAGCGAGAGAGAGAGAGATAGAAAGAGAGAGATAGAGAGAGAGAGAGAGAGAGAAAGAAAGACCAACAGTTTGCAACCTGTTGGTTAGCTTTTTTCCCCAGCAATTTCCCTCTTGTTTTTTTTTCGACTCACACACATTCTAACTAAATCCATCTCCCACTTTCCCGCATGCACATCAGGTTAATGCCCAGGAGCAGGGAAATAACAAGGATGGGAAATCCTTTCTCACTTGTCAAGGCAACGTCTTTCCCGGAATCCCCAACATGTACAAAAACACGGGGTAAATGGACGACAGAAAGAGAGAGAGTGCCACTTTCACCTGCAAATGAAGCCCAACGATCGACTCCGGGAAAGGAGACAACAACAAGGAAACAGAGCGAAAGGAAGAAGGAGAGATGAACGCGGTCGAGGGAGAAGGAGATATACCACAGAGAAGAGGAAGATGTATAAAATGGGTGTAACACGATAACAGGGAAGCAAGATTAGGAGAAGGGAAGCAAAGTAAAAATTGGAAGACAAAAGCAAGGGAAAGAAAGTACGGCAAGACAACAAGAGAGAGAACCGGCGAGAATGAAATTGAGAGACAGATACAGAGAGATTCAAAGGCAAAGAGAAAAAAAAGGCACAAATAGAGCAAAAATAGACAAAGAAAAAAATAAAGCGAGAGAAGACATAAGGCGGAAAAAGAAAAGAACAAAGGACAAATGCAGAATAATTAGAGTACAGAAAAAAAAAGACAAAAATAAATAAAAAGAAAAGACAAAAATAAAGAAAGAAAGAAGAGAAGACAGAAATAGAGAAAAGAAGAGAAGACAGAAATAGAGAAAAGAAGAGAAGACAAAAATAGAGAAAAGAAGAGAAGACAGAAATAGAGAAAAGAAGAGAAGACAGAAATAGAGAAAAGAAGCGAAGATAGGAAAAGAGAGATGACAAAAAATAAAGAGACAAAGTACAGAGATATCCGTCAAGCAAAAGTAGTGGAGCAAGAAAAAGAGTTAATAAAGGGGAAAGGAGAAAAGAGAGAGAAAATAAACTGGAAAAGAGAGAAGGAAGCAAAAAGGAGAAAACCAGAAATAAATTGACGGGAAAGGTTAGAAGAAAGCAAAGAGGAGAAAAAGAGATAAAATAGACAGGAAAAGAGAGAAGCAAGCAAAAAGGAGAAAAGAGAGAAGAAAGCAAAAAGGAGAAAAAGAGAGAAGCAAACAAAAAGGAGAAAACGATGAAGAAAATCAAGATCAAAAGTACAACCAACCAGAAATTGAGATAAGGAAAAACCAAAAGAAGTTCGAAGCTAAAGCTAAGGAGAAAGTGAAGGGATAAAATAGGTAGACGGAAGAAGAAAAGAAAGTAAGAAACAAGAAAGAGGAATTAATGAAGATTCATCCTTGCCTACATTGTCCATAAAGCAATGGAGGTAGAAAGGGGAAGGAGGTCGTCCATAATTCAGAGGACGAAGGGAGAGCAAGAAGGAAGGGAGAGGTGAGTGTACGCCTTCATTCCCCCGCATTGTTTCTACCCTGCTCTTCATGGGGCGAGAATACTAACAAATGGGAGAAAGTCCCCTGTACATTGCATGGGGAAATAAGCCCCTGGAAAAATGATGTTATACACCATGAATTTATTCTTCTCAGGCAATGTCTGGGTGGGAGTTAGTGGAGGGGAAGGGATTTCCTCGTCCCGTGCGTGTTCCCCGTCATTAATAAAAAATTAGATGCGTGCCCAAGAAGGATGGCCTCGGGGGAAAAGGGAAGTGGGGAAGGAGAAGAGAAAGTGGGAAATAGAAATAAACCGGAGATTTACCACTCAAAAAGTGCAGAGGAGAATTCAGGGGAAAAATTCCGTTTTATAATTATACAAATATCCCATCATTTTGAAAAATATGGTGATAAAATAAACAAATTTGACTTTCCCCCAGGCAGCTAATGTGATTTGGCCGTTGAGCCCCGAAAAAATGCTTTTAGGAAAGGAAAGTTGTATAAGAAATGCAAGGGGGAAAAATCTGGAACGAAGTTCCTAATTATTGACACAAAATCCAACAAAAAATCCCTGGTGCAAATATTCCCAAGGAGCCGAATTTTCCCTGGCAAAACAAATACAAGCCAGGGAAAATCCAGCGTCAACAACCACCAAAAACGGGGTTTCCCCCCAAAAAAAATGTTTGCTTTCTCCGGATTTCGGATGGGGCCAAGTCTTCATAATGATGACTAAGGCATGACTTTATCCCTTTCGGGGGAACGGCAGCTGTATTTTCTCCCTTGCTAATGACCCCATGGACTTTCTCAGCACTTCTCTCTTCCTCTCTCTTACTTTTTCCTATACTTTCTCTCTCCTTCTCTTTTTCACTTTTCATCCACATTAAAGCCCCATTTTTTATGTGGGACGATGGGAGGCTCAAGTCTTTTTTTATATTTTACATCCCATTAACGACAAAGTGCTAAATGGAAACACTAATGCCAGGAGAAAGTTTGCTCTCTCTCTCTCTTTTTTCTCTCTCTTCAATGCTCCTGGCAGAGTTTCCCATGCATAAGTAAATATAATGTAAATAGCTATCAAAAATTGCCCGCTCCTCATTCCATCGTTTTTGCTAAATATAATTAAAACATAATATAAATAAATAAATAAATAAAATATTAATTAATTAATTAATATAATATAAATAAATAAATTAATTAATTAATATAATATAAATAACTATCATTGCCCGTCAATTCTCTTTGCGACCAAGAAATAAAAATTTCACTAGCAAAGGCGCGCAAAAATCTGTCATACAATTTTACGATCATTCATATACAGCCAATTTTCTTTACAACGGACCTCTTTATAACGGTTTTTGCATTATAACGGTGTTCACCAACCGCCCCGGGAGATTTTAAATTACAAAATCACTCTTTATAAAGTTGTTTTAATAACGATTTTTTATATCACGGGAGAAGTTTTGAATCCTGGCGGTTAATAATTTTTTACTATAACGGTTTTTGGCGACGCCTTCAAATATTTGTCGCACTATAACGGTTTTTTTTACAGATATGAACCCCCGGCGGCATTTAATATTTTTTAAAACGGTTTTAGGCCAGGCCTTCGCAAAAGCTTTTAGGCCAGGCCTTCACATATTTCTCTCACTATACATATTTTTTCATCTTGAATTCTTCGTCATAATGGTTATATACACCTATGTACATCTTGCTTAAACGTTATAGATAGAATTGACTGTATAGAGTGCAGTTTATATTTTGGCTACAAAAAAAGACCCTTAAAAAATAACAACAGCGCCAAACCAAAAAATCTAGACAAAATATGGTGCAATGCAGAATTTTATTCCGGAATTCACCAAAAAAATCCCGTAAAATAGCCAGAATAAAATGTTCAAAAGGATGGAGCTGTGCATATTTGGAGGCACGGGATTAGTCAAATTTCACTTTGATAATCCACCGGAGAAAGCCTCGTCTTTCACGTCCCAAAGGAGAAATAGGAGGAGAAAGGGCAATAAAGCCATCCAGGGATAAAAATGATTGTCAACGTCGTTTATATTTTGCAATAATCCCATCGGACATGAATGACAGGGACGCATCATCATTAGGGAATTTGGGTGGTGGAGGAATTCGAAAATGTTTAGTCCACACCAGAAGGGATTAGGACATTGGGAAGTTGCGTCAACGGGGCCGTTAGAGCGGATTATTTGTCAGGGATCAAATGGGATGTGAGAATACCTCCGGTATTAGTTGATTAAAAGAGCGGCGCTGAAGAAAGCACGGGGCACCAATTCCCCTTTAATGGTGAGTAAATACAATGAGCCCCGGAATCCCATGTGTCTCCATACATTCTTTTGGGGGATCATTGGGAGGGAATGCCATTTAAAGCCATGAATGAGATTGTGAGAGAGTCCCGGAGAAAAAAAAGGGACATTGCTCGCAATAAATGAGTGAAAGTCATAGATAACACGGAATGACAATGGCGGGGAGGACTAAAACCTGCCAGGCACTTTTCGAAGATGGATTGCAAGGGAAATGGTCAAAGAAATGGGAGGATCGGAATTGAGATGAAAGGGAGACGGAGAAGAGGGAAAAAAGGCAGGGGAAAAAACGACAGGGGAAAGCCATGGCAGGAGAAAGCAATGGATAAAAAACTGGACGAACAATGGGCAAGCCAATGGAAGAGGAAGAGAAAGTGAAAAAGTGAGAGGGAGAGGGAGATTGAGAGAAAGATAGGAAAAAAGTGAAAAAAAAAGGAATTCGCAGACACTATACAAACCATCAAGACGTGAAAGAGTCGACAATACACTCTCCTTCGGAGAAAATGAGGCCATTGAAAAAAAAACGGGTGAAAAAAATGGAGGTAGCTGGGAAAGTGAGGAAAAAATGTGGGAAAATAAAAGGGAAGAAAAACTCACCTCGAAATGGTTATGACTGGGAAGGGAAAGAATGAATGAAATAAAGCAAAAAACGGGGGAAAGGACGAGGACATTAGATTCCAGAATAGTACTTTGTCCCATTTTAACTTCCCCCCATTTTCCCTCTATCCCTTTGTGTTTCTAATATGTTTCCTCCCCCTCGTTTTTCTACTACTTTCCCCATATGAGGGAGGTTTCTAAAGAAAATAAAGAGGGATTCCGAGGGAGGGGGAAAAGGTGTGAAAAAAAGATGTAAGATTTTTCTGAGGGTTATAAGGACGGAAAGGAAATGTGGGAATGCCCTGCGGGGGATTAAACCTCCGGGGAGGACGATGAGAAGAGGAGCAATCGGCGGAGGAAAAAGGTGGCTGGGGAAGAGGCCGAGGCGACATGTGGAGGCAAGGGAATTCACTTCTTCAGTGAATTTACCTACGCCTTGGCTAGACCTACTTTCTCTCATATTCCATTTGTCTGTTCATGAGCTTTCCTCTCACCATTCTTTCTTCTACCTTCTCTGGTTTTCACCGACTTTTTTTTTACTCACCTCCATCTTTCATTTTATTTTTTAAGGGTTTTCATCCTCTTCGTTTTTTATCGTCTGGGCTTCCTTTTTGTTTCTTTATTTTCTTTCGTGTACTTCTCGTCAGTCTATGACTTACTACTTTTTCTCTTTGCTGTCTCTTTCCTCTCTGATTGTATTTGTTTCTCTCTCTTTTTTTTCTTTTTTTAATTCCGTTCTCTTTTCTCTCTGCTTGCTATTAATTTTTATTTGATTTCACTTTTCTCTCGACTTTTGTATCGATTTTTGTGTCTGCTTTCTCTTTGTTTTTTACCTGCTTTGTCTAAACTCGGCTGTTTTATCTATGTTTAAATCTGCTTTCTCTTTTCTCTCCGCTTTTTTTATCTATTTTTAAATCTGCTTTCTCTTTTCTCTCCGCTTCTTTGTCTATTTTAATTGCTTTGGCTTTTCTCTCTGCTTTCACTAAACTCTGCTGTTTTACCTATGTTTATCTGCTTTCTCTTTGCTTTTTGTTTTTTATCTATCTTTTTTGTATCTGCTTTCGCTTTTCTCTCTTTGATTGTTTTTAATTCTCGCTGGTTCCTCTTTGTCTCTCTGCTTTCTTCCGTGTATCATTTTTTTATCTCTATTTTCTCCTTTGTCATTGCTTTCTCTTTTGTTTCTATGATTTGTCTTTTTGCTCTCTGATTTTTGTCTCTCAAATTAAGATTTTCCCGTTTAATTGTTCTGGGTTCTCTCTGTTTTCTATTTTCTCTTTCTAATTTTTCTTGTTTCTCTGTTTTATTTTTTCTCTTTTTAATTCTTCTGGTTTCTCTCTGTTGTTTCTTTTCACTTTCTGCTTTTTCTTCTATATTTTTGCTTTCCCTCCCTTTTTCATTTTTTCGTTTCTCTATGGTTCCGTTTTTTTACTAATATTCCCGGCGCATGCTCTACTTACTTTTGCTCCCATTTCTACATTTACTTTCTCCTTTGCCTCGTTCCCCATTTCCTTCTCTCTACCTTTCTTGACATTTATTGGTTCTCCTTTCTCTCTGCTTTTGTCGTCTACTTTCCCTGATTTTAACGAATTCCAACCCCGAGTACTTTCTTCTTCACCGTGCGCTTTCTTTCCCACTAAATTTTTTCCTGACCAGCTTCCTTTATCTTCTCTTCATGTTTGACTAACTCTCCTTCTCCCTTCCTTTGGTGTTCTTTGTCTCTGTCGGCACTCTCCCTCTTTCCCCATGCTCCCCTTTATTGCCCATCCATTTTGGTGTGGCCTGGGAGTTATTCGGTGGAGGCCTTTGGCCTTTTGCCCTTCCCTCTCCCAACTCACCTTATCAAAGACGGATTGTTCCCAAAGGTACGGCTTGTAAGCACCAACTTCGTCCCGGGTGATGACGGAGACCTCGTAGCGCGTGGGTTTCTTCTTGAAGCGTGGACTCGTGCGGACGACGATGAATGTGTGGAGGAAGTGACTTTTGATGCAAGAAGGGGAAAACGGAGTGTTGTCCGCCTCCAGGAAGACCACACACACGATGTCATTCCCGATGTGTCTCTTCCGTTGCAACTGTTCCCAAAAATAAACAAAACAAGAAGAGGAACATGAAATAAATCTTCATACTTCCCTTTGGGGCAGTATTCCGTTATTTTCTTGTTTGGAATCAATTCTGAAAGCTATATATAAATGTATTCGTGTACCTTCTGAGGATCGTTCTTTTCGTAAGGGAGGAGCGTGGAGACGTGGAACATGATCTCGATGTTGCGCCAATGTGTGTAGCTGGAGTAGAGTCCGGTGAGGTCATGGACCGTGTCAAGGCCGCCTTTGTACTTGTCAAAGCCCTTCAGACGGACTTTCTCCCCGAGGATCTGCATGAAGTCCTCGAAGAGAGGGGAATTCTCGTTGTTGTCCAGGATCTCCTCCTCCGTGTATTGGCCCTCCTTCACGTAGATCACGCCCACTTTTAGCTCCGACTTGATGAATACCTGGCATTGGGCAGTATTAAGGGGTCAAATCATTTATTAAGCAATTATTTATTAATGATAGTTACTTCCTGTTTATTAGTGAGATAATTAAAATAAAAAAGAAGGCCAAAAATAGAATCGTGAGCTGCAAAAAGTATTTCCATTCCTTCCAAAACATTTGGTCGCCACTAAAAATATTTGTTGGCCGCAAAACGCATTTGTTCACTTCAAAACACATATGCTCGCCACAAAGCATAATTGATCGCGTCAAAAGTATTTGTTCGCTTCCAAAATGATTTTTTCGCCTCTAAGAATATTTGCTTGCCTAAAAACATATTCGTTCGCCTCAAAACATATTTATTTATTTATAAAAGTATTTTTTCGCTTCAAAACATATTTAGTTGTTTATAAAAGTATTTTTTCGCTTCAAAACATATTTAGTTGTTTATAAAAGTATTTTTTCACCTCAAAACATATTTATTTGCTAAAAAATGTATTTGTTCGCCTCAAAACATATTCGTTCGCCTCAAAACATATTTATTTGTTTAAAAGCGTACTTTGTCGCCTCAAAAAATATTTATTTGCTACAAAACGTATTCTTTCGTATCAAAAAATATTTATTTGCTAAAAAACGTATTCTTTCGTATCAAAAAATATTTATTTGCTAAAAAACGTATTTTTTCGTATCAAAAAATATTCGTTCGAAAATTATTTGTTCGCCTCAAAACATATTCGTTCGTCTCAATGACAATTTTGTCACCTAAAAAAGTAATTGCTCACCTCAAAAACGATTTTTGCGTTTCAAAAAACATTTGTAGCACATACAAAAATTAATATTTGCCTATCAAAACATAGTAAAACTTTTTAAACGTAAATTACTTAAATAAAAGAACCATCAATAACAAGCTGGAGAATTTTTGGAGTACTCCTGGAATACCCCATAGGAGCACTGAACCATACAAAGAATTCCCAAGATAGTCCTGAAGCAAAATTCCTCCAAAAAAGTGGAGCGAATAAAGTAAAAAAAATTTGGGGGGAAGGAAAAGAATGAAATCATACACAAAATGAGTTAACGATAAAATTATTCCACCTCAACTTTCTCCTTTTTTGGTGAGAATTCCCCGATTGCACCCGGGAAAAAAAAATTTGAATGCATATAAATTGGAGGAGAGCGTGACTGTACAATTTTCCTTTTATTATTTCACACCAAAGCTCCAAACGAGATTTGTCCCATTTCCCACACTTTCTCGAACAACCTCTACCTTTTTTTAAATAAAAAAAGAGGGAGAAATTGCAAGATTTGACGAGAGATTCGATTTGCATACGTAATTTAGCCTTTTCCAAGGCGCACCAACCGTGGAAATGGAAAATACATACAAATATATAGATATGTATGCATTATATATGTGCATATATATGTACATACATGTACGTGCATGTGCACATATATATTTACAATGCCTTCCTCGACGCTTCCCCTTTTCTCCAGGAGCAGATAATAATAATATAGTAACTGGAAAATTCACTGGAAAATTCACTGGAAAAGGCACCATTTTCCAGACTTTTTTTGGATAAAAACGTTTCAGATGAAATGTGAGAAAATTGGAGTGTTTAATTTTTGAAGAGAATGAAAGGTCGGAAACAATATTTGTTTGATTTATTTATGATTGGACTTAATATTTAATGCATTTTGGAAATAGAATTTTCACCTGGTCCAATTTGAGGAGCTCCTCGGGCGTATCCGGGAGCTGGCCCAGCGTGAGCGGGGGATTCAAATTAATCTCCTTCCCCAAAGACCTCACCACTTCTTCCCGATTGTACCGATCCGCGAAGACACACGAGGCTGGAATTAACCCATGGACAGTGTAGCTGATTGCTCGCACGAGAATCCTGAGAATGTAAACAACATTTTCTATTCAATTCAAAGATCACTATCATCTACATTCTATGGTACTTCCAGGGATTAATAAAAGTAAAAGGATGACCAGGAAAGTTGTCAAAGCAGATCTAAGGACAGCGTCAAAGGAGATCCAGTCAATTCACCGGAGAAAATCCTTTGGACAAAGGTGCGGGCAAGTTTCGCGGAAACGAGTAGGGCGGCCAGAGAAAAAGGGAAAGTTGATGAACATTGAATTTCCCTTGAATATTCAGTGCTCGAAAAGTGAAAGCACTGCCACCAAAAACGTAATGGCTGCAGAATGTAAAAGAGAAAGCCAGACAGAAATACCAAGAAAATGGTAGCGAGTAAGCATGAGAGAGAAAGCAAAGTCAAAACCGCGGCAAGGATGCTACGGAGAATGATGGGGAGAAAGGAAGAACAAACAGAAAAGAAAGGCGGAACACATCACGACAAAAATGGAGGAAAACACCGAAGAAAAAGGGATGAAGGAGGAGGAAAGAGAAGAAAAAACTAGTGAAAGGAAGAGAAAAAGTTAAGAAAAACGAAGAAAAAAAATTGAAGAAAAAATGTGAAGAAAAAAAGTGAAGAAAAACGAAGAAAAAAAATGAAGAAAAACAATGAAAAAAAAAGTGACGAAAAACGAAGAAAAAAAAGTGAAGAAAAACGAAGAAAAAAAAGTGACGAAAAACGAAGAAAAAAAGTGAAGAAAAACGAAGAAAAAAAGTGAAGAAAAACGAAGAAAAAAGTGAAGAAAAATAAGAAGAAGCAGAAGAAAAAGGAAATAAAATGACAAGAAATGGGAAATAAAATGACAAGAAATGGGAAATAAAATGACATAAAATGAAGATGAAAAAGGAAAAACGACCGAAGAAAAAGGAAGCAAAATACAGAAGAAAAAAGGAAAAAACAGAAGAAAAAAGAGAAAAAACAGAAGAAAACGGAACAAAATGGGGGAAAAAGATTGAAGAAAAAGGAGGAAAAAAGGAAGAGAATGAACAAACAAATAACAGAAGGCTTAAAAGAAGGTAAGCGAGAACGCGAGAAGATTTTAGTTAAAACAGAAGAGTTTCAGGGAAACTATGAAAATAAGTGCGATAAAAAAACGGGTAAAACCGGGAAAGAAAATGCAATAGAAGGAGAATAAATGGACGGGAGGGAAAGTCTTTCATTACGAAAAAACTCCAATCTAAAAGACGAATATTGCACTGGAGAAATGCGTGAGATTGAGAAGGAAAAGGGAAGCCGGGAATAACGGTGCTCAAAAGAAGAAGGAGCAGTCGGAGTCATGATTTTAAAGTGTAAGAAGAAAGAGGTGGAGAAAGCTCCTTGAATGTCTCCATCAACCACCGGGGGGAAAGACATGTTTCAAAATGGACCTTTTAGGACCCCAAAAAAATCTGTGGCTGAAGCAAATGAAAAGGACGTTTGGGGGCCTTGGGTGGA
The DNA here is from genome assembly GCA_034698585.1 of Disparrhopalites patrizii. Classification (NCBI taxonomy): domain Eukaryota; kingdom Metazoa; phylum Arthropoda; class Collembola; order Symphypleona; family Sminthuridae; genus Disparrhopalites; species Disparrhopalites patrizii. The sequence continues at coordinate 16,584 of JAQGBT010001302.1, forward strand.
TGTGAGAGCCTAAATAGCTTTCTCCACTATTACTTCTCTTTATATTCCACGGGAGTTTTTTTTTTGCTCCTTCCGAAGGAAAGTACAGGATCCGTGATGTTAGCAAGGACATTCTCCCGCCGAGGACTCCATGAAGGACCACTATTACTATGTGTCTCGGAGGAGTGTCTTTCTGCCTCTGACCAAAAAAAAATAATGGCTAGAATGGGAGGATCCAATGGACGAAGGGTCCTGCCAGGCCCATTACATTTCATTCCCAACTGTTTGTTGTGGGGGAAACGTGAGAGGAACTTTCTCCTATTTTTTATGTCACTTTCTCCTTTTTTCTAGACTTTCCTTTTTCCTCTTCTCTCGGTTTCTCAATGTTTATACGTATTTTAATCCTCTGCAATATTTCGCCCATTGCTCAGGTTTATCCACTCATTTTATTTTTTTGAGGGTTTCCTTCATTTTCAAATTCCTTCTTAATTGTATCTCTCTCTGTTACCGTACAAAATGCCTTTTTTCTCATAAATGCTCTTCTGCTAGTGCTTCTTGCCGTATTTTCTCTCTTCGTCTTTTCCTTTGTCGCAATCAGTCTCTATGTTTATTTTCTCTTTTGCAGAGATGGCCAAAATACTTTAGTTCCAACTACTAATTACAAAATACGAATACACTCCAAGGCTTTAATTACAAATTACAAAATACAATTGTATTTTGAGTCAAAATCACAAGATATGAATTACAAAATAAATCAGTAGGTAATAATGTATTTAAATGCGTATTTTATTTATAAAATACAAAGAATCGCATTTGAAATACGAATTTTACATATAAAAGTCAAATAAACGTATTTAAAATACGTGTTATATGCGTTCATTTGTAATTTAGAGCACAATCAACAAAGTCTAATTTATATTTTGCCTTGGTGCACTCTTAAGTTACAAATCACAGCAAAATACTTCCAAAAAATCTCGTGTATTTAAATACGAATTACAATATACATGTCAAAATATCTGTATTTGGAAATACAATTACAAAATACAACAATGTTTTGCAAATACGTATTTCAAACATGAATTTTAAATGCGATGTATTTTGGCCATCTCCGGTCCTTTGTTCCCATGCTTTCTCCAGTTTTTTTCTGGTTCCATTGTCTTGTTTGCAATTGAGGGTTTCCTCTCGAAAGGAAAATATCCCCAGAGAGAAGCCGGCTGAAATATTTGCTCCGATTTAAATGGATCCTTCAATCTAAAATAATTTTCGTGATGAACACTGAAATCCATTAAATCCGGTTGGACAGGCTTATCTCAAGTTGACTGAAATGGATGTCCAGCCAATATTTACCGGTTTTTACCTTGGCCGAAGCTAATTACATGAATGGATTGTGATTGTGGACATGTCAGTCCGGGCATTTCAAATTGCCCTTTCTCCTGGGGAATTCCCGTCTGAATGAATCCTCTATCTTTCTCTCTCTCTCTTTCCGTCCTAAACTATTCCAATGAGACTCTTTTACATTTGACTTATTTCCCCTTTTCTCCTCTCAAAATTTGCTCCATTTCCCTGCGCATGAAGTTAATGGCGGAGAAAGCTTATGCTGAATTCTGAGGGGAATTTCCCTATAGAAGAATCCATGTATTTTGGCATGGAGATAGCTTTGGAAATTCACTTTCCTTCTCGTCATTGCCTTTCCGTTCCCAAGACATTCTCTGGAAGAGACATTTGTGCTATTATTCCAGGAGGGGAAATGGAAAGATTTCCTTCCTCTTGATAGGCTCTGCCACTGAAGGAATGTCTCTCACAAATTGAAATGGCTTTCCTTGAGGTCCCACATAACCCTCTGTATTTATTTGGCCGAACAAATAGCCGTGGACTAACGGGGAAAACAAGGATAGCTAAGGTATAGTTAGACTCCACAAAAAGGAAATGTAGAAAATCGGAGTGAAAGAGGAAGCAAGATGGAATTGGCGGGAATGAACAAAAAAAATTTGAGGAAGATAATGAAAAAACTGAAACGCTGAAGTAGACGGAGGGAGAATTTGAATGCCAAAAAGATATGATTGTGAGGAGATAAAAAAAAACAAAATGACAGGAAAACATTTAGAAATATAGAAGAGGAAATCGAAGGGAATAATGGACAAAAATCCAAGGGAATTCTCTATGTAGATAAAAAGCATGAGGATGGAAAACTGGAGAAAGTTAAAAAGATATGGAGATTCCTTTCCCCCTGCAGCCAAAAGGGGAAGATCGATCCCATGTTTACATGCAAACGCTCCTTCTCCGCCTCTATGTAAACAGAGAAATTCAAAGAAGGAGTCCTATCCCGTCTCCTCTCGCATTCCCTCCTTGGTGTATGTATCTTTCCAAGAAAAAGCGGGGATCTCTAGCCTAGCTTGATGATTTAACGGGATGAAATTCGCGCATGTTAACCACGAGAATGGCTGGAGAATTAAGTAAAAAGCGTGTCGGGAACAGACGTATTCTTGTTCTTCAAAAACTTTTTTATTCTCCTTTTTCTCCTTTGGAAATAAAAAAAAAAGTCCTCGGAATCGACAGCAAGAGAAAGTCCGGAGGCACTTCCTTCTTTCGTGCAGACTTTCTCCCTGTTTTTTTAAGGGGGATATCCTTGTATCATATTATATACGTATTTGTTTGGTTTTAGTAACTCGGGATTGAATTTTCTTTTACTCTTTATATCATTCTATTTCCGAGGAACAAGTTGACGGATATCAAAAATTTGTGGGTGTAATTCTTCCGATATTTGTTTTTTGTCGCTCAATCTATTTTTTACAATGCAAAAACCCACACAGTCAATATGTGTTACACGACACCATTTTGATGACCTCAAACTTGTCGGCCAACAGCAAAACGTCTTCAAGTCGACACAATTTGGTCAGTATGCAATCGGATACCATTGAGTTGGCCGACATTGGTAGTTTCTACATTTGGAAGACATCCTAGAAAAACGGCAAAAAATGCAACATCGCTAAGCTTAATGCAATTTCCTCGATAACGGTGAGATGCAGTTTGACTGAAAATATTCAGAACCAATTTGACCGATAATACGAGGCCAAAATGGCCGATATGGGGTGCAATTTTCAACCTAGTTGTAAGATGCAAATTGGATGATAATAATTGGGGGAATTTAGCCAATAAATGATGGGTCTAATCCTCAAATCTGAGTTGTATTTGTGGGACAAAGTTTAGCTAATAATTATCCGATTCAATTTGGCCGAAAATTGTGACATACTGTCTGGCCAAAAATGGTCAATTTCAATTTGATTAACAATTGTGAATTGCAATTTGATGAACAATTGTGAATTGCACTTTGACCAGCAATTTTAAATCACAATATGGCCAGCAAGTTTAAATTGCAATTTGGCCTGCAATTGTTATTTATAATTTGGCCAGTAATTTCAAATTACAAATTCAATTTACAATTTGGCTAGCAATTTCAATTTACAATTTGGCTAGCAATTTCAATTGACAATTTGGCCAGCAATTTCAATTTACAATTTGGCCAGCAATTTCAATTGACAATATGGCCAGCAATTTCAATTGACAATTTGATTAAGAATTGTGAACTAGATTTCGGCCAACAATTTAAGAATCAATTTGTCCGATATTTGATGCATGAAATCTGGCAGCCGAAAACGTATGTGGCCGGCCTCAGTTTGCCTATATATATTTATGAAAGTACAGCCTAGCATAAATAATGAAATTGCATTCGAGAAATCTCGAACAAATTGCATCCAATGTCAAGCAAATTGTATGGGACAAATATGAAACGTCGAAAATTTGTTCCTACTTCGTTTCTGTCGGTTAATTTTGTGCCTTGTTCCAAATTTCCCTTAGCATGTTCTCTGCCTATCTCTCTCAGTTGAAGTCATGGTGTATCTCCGATTGGTTTAATTTCCCCTCTAAATATCTCCCGTCCACCACATGTAAATGCCCTGAACTGTAGTCCCCCCCAAAAATAGACTGTCTGCTTATTCCAGCCAGGAAGGACACGGAGTGAATCCGTAAATAGGGCGATTTGGAGGGAATGTACAAGTCCTTCTGGTTTTTGCATGTGAGGGAGTCGTAAGTGGTGGGGAGAAGCTTGTCAGAGGGCTTTGGCCCATTCAAAATCAAGGAGAAAGCGCTAATAACTTTCTGGAATTACTTCTAACATTGCTGCATCCAACTAGGAGAATGCATGGACGGCAGTGGGACGACTGAGACGGTCCCACTCAACCGGAGAGAGTCTCACTTTAATATGCTTTCTCTTCTCTCTCCCCATTCCCCTTTCACTCCCAACTACGTCTCTCACTCGGAAGACGATTGTGTCTGGAATTGTGGTAATGTTATTTTGTTGTTGTTTACCAGCAAAATACACTGTAGTGGGAGGGAAATGACAAATCTGGCCCTATTTTAGTTCTCCAACAACAAGCACTGCAATCATTTCCCGGAACGACCATCTTCCCGTTCCATAAACGGCCGACGCAAATCAATAATGTTTCTCTTTATGGGCACTTCATTAAACTCCTCTCTCGCTCTTTCTCTTTTCTCGGTTTCCCTCTTTTTCTCACTCTTTCTTTTTTTTCTCTCCATTTCTCTCTGCTTCTCTCTTTTTCTCACTCTTTCTTTTTTCTCTCTCCATTTCTCTCTGCTTCTCTCTTTTTCTCTTTCTCTCGATGTTTTTCTTTCTTTTTTTGATTTCTGTCGATTTTTCTCTTTCCTTTCATCTTCTGTCAATTTTTCTCTTTCTTTTCTTTTCTTGTCAATTTATCTTTCTTTTCTTTTTCTGTCAATTTTTCTCTTTCTTTTCTTTTTCTGTCAATTTTTCTCTTTCTTTTCTGTTTCTGTCAATTTTTCTCTTTCTTTTCTGTTTCTGTCAATTTTTCTCTTTCTTTTCTTTTTCTGTCAATTTTTCTCTTCCTTTTTTATTTCTTTCGATTTTTCTTTCTTTTTCTCTTTCTCATGATTTTTCTCGTTCCTTTTCTATTTCTCTCGATTTTTCTCTTTCTTTTTCTATTTCTCACGTTTTTCTCGTTCCTTTTCTATTTCTCTCTCTTTATCTGTACTTTTCTTTCTTTTCCCCTCTTTATCTCTCATTCTTTTCTTCCTTTCTCTCTCTCTCTCTGTATTACTTTTTTCTTTCTTCTTCTTTCGTATCTATATCTTCCTCTCTCTTTCGCTTTTTATCTGGCTTTCTCTGGGTTGTTTTTCTTTTCTCTATTTATCTCTGTTTGCTCCTTCTTATTCTGTATATTTCTGATGCTTCCTTTCTCTCTTGCTTTTTTATTTTCTCTTTCTATCACTTTGTTATTCTCGTTTCTCTCTTTGTTGCTCTCTTTGTATTGCTTATTAGTCTCTTTTTTCTCTCTCGTTCTCTCTCCTCACTTCCCCTTACTTGCTCACTCCAGCTATTTCGGCTATCTTGTCTCCTCTGTTCTCTGGTCTTCTCACTGCCTTCGTTTCTCTATTCAATTCTCCGATTATCTCTCTCTGTCTGTTTTGTTCCTCTTTCTCACTTGCGATTTGCCTTGCTTAATTTCGTCAGGGTCTCTTGATGATGCTCAATTGCTTGCCGTTTATGTCTTCCCTGCGACCCGGGAAGTTAATGTGCTCAGTCAATCTGCTCCGAATTAGGACTGGGATTGATTGTGACTAGCGTTCATGATTCTTGGTATCGTGAGGAGTTGGAGAATCCTTTTATTTCCTCTCGTGTTTCTCCTTCATTCATTTCGGGGATTTGTTTCACCACTTACTCTCTCTGCTGTCTCTTTACATCCCCTTGCTCCCCCCACATCTGTCTCTTGCTCTGGTCAATTATCTCACTTATACTGCTTTTTCTCGCTCTCCTTAATTCCCCCTTTCTCTCTCTCTCTCTCTCTCTCTCTCTTCAGCTCTATATCTCGCCTTTTCTCTTGCATCCCCTTTTCCTATACTACTCATGTCTTCCGGCAAGACTCAGAGAACACGTGGAAGCTCACGTGGAAGAGGAAGCCCCGGAATTCTATATGAAGATTATAGGAAAATGAATTAGATGGCAAAACGAAAGATTAAAAACGGAAATCGCCTTTTTCTCAAATACATACCGAGACAGAGACGACCAAAAATGGTGAAGAGTTTAATTTAATTCTTTGGAAATGTGCATGGAATTCATGGGAAAGCGGGTGAGCTTTTGAATTCTTTGCCCTTCCAATTTCCCGGACTTTCCCTTTTGTCTCCCGTATTTGCCCTACAAAACCTCGTTAAGGCCGGCAGACAGGGCTTTGGCCACGATTTGGCTTTGAAGGACGATGTGGGAATGCATAAATCACTCAATTGGTGTTAATCGCAAATTTATATTCCATACTTGCAATAGCCTCCACATGGCCCCTCCTCCGACGGGCTTTCTCTCTTTCTCGGATGAATTTAACCGGGAGATTTTATGCAAGTGCGAGGAATTTACAGTCTCAAAATTCGACGAGTCATTTACTGGCGACGCAAATTTGAAAAAGAATATTTTGGAGTTAAGCTGGCATATATCCAGTAATGCATGGATGTATTTACTGTTTGTATCTCAAATGTGACGTGGATAATTATAGAAGAAGGGGGAAGTGTGGGAGAAAATATGTCATAGATTGTATGGATGGATATAGTACATATTTGTCTATAGACAAATATGTACTATATGGGACACATATGTTTTGGATGGGTAAACAAAGGAAATGGTGAGCTTGTATGTACCTAACGAATTATAAAAGACAAAGAGTGAGTCTGGTGAAAATATAAGTGATTGATAGAAGCGGGAGCAATTAATGGAGGCATTCACGAGGGTGAAATTGTGTGGTCGAGACACTCACAACTCCGAGGCTTCACACAAAAGTTTACGCACATATACTCCTATTCCCTTATCGGAGCAGATCAAAATTGGAGGAGAGAGAGAAATTGAAGGAGAGAGAAAGTAAACGAGAGAGAATGCGAAGGAGAAAGCGAAATTTCTCTTGTCTATTCAAAGGGAAATTGTGTTGGGGATGTTCCCATGCGGGTTGCGGGAGCATGGAGGAGCATGATAAAGCGAGGGAGTGAGGCTTTCTTTCGAAGGCAGATGTGAAAGGGATTCATGCCCTTCCCAGCTTATCCATGTCCTTGTATCTCGCTCCATGAACGTCTCGCTCACTTATCAACTTTCCCTCTCTCTTTATTTTATTCACTATTTCTCTTTTATTTTATCCCATTATCACCTTTTCCATTACTTTTCCTCTTGCTGTTGTAATTCATTTTCCGACAGTTTACTTCTCAGTTATACTTGCTTTCGTTTAATTTCTTGCTTCTCGTTGTGTCTGGATTTGTAATTCTGCTTCTTTGCGTCTTTTTGTTTTCGATGTCAATGAATTTTCGTCATTCGCACCCATTCAGTTTTAATGTTTTAATTTGGTTTTAATATTTTCTACCTTTTTTACTTTATTTTTGCGTTTTTAACTTTCTCTAATTTTTCTTTAATTTCTCTCTTTTTCTTATATACTTTCTCTTTTATCCTCTACTTTCTCTTTTCTTCTCTACATTCTCTCTGTCGTCTACTTTCTATTTTTCTTCCGCTTTCTCTTTTTTCTACTTTCCCTATTTCTTCTTTCTCTTTTTCTACTTTCTCTATTTCTTATGCTTTCTCTTTCTTCCCCTACTTTCTCATTTTATTCTGCTTTCTCTTTCTTCCCCTACTTTCTCATTTTATTCTGCTTTCTCTTTTTTCTTCTACTCTCTGATTTTCCTCTGCTTTCTCTTTTATCCAATGCTTTCTATTTTGCCCTGTACTTTCCCTTTTTCATATGCTTTCTATTTTCCTCTACTTTCTCTTTTGTGCCTATGCTTTCTCCTTTTTTACTTTCTATTTTTCTAGTACTTTGTCTTTTCCTTCTACTTCCTCTTTCCTACTATTTTTCCTATATTTTGCTTGTTTTGGCTCTACGTTCCCTCATCCTTTTCTACTATCACTTTCTATCCTCCCCATTGAACTTTCTCTGCTTCTTTCTTTGTCTTGCTCCCTACTTGTTTGTATTTATTTCTTCCTTTGTCTTGCTCTTTCGTCCTTCCACCGTAAGGTCTTATTAAGTGATGCGTGCTGGGGAGGCTTTTGTTTTATTTCCTCCGTACGTAGCCCAATAATAGAAATGCGGAATGGAGATCACGTCTCAGGTTCTTCCCCTTCCGTTACAATGATGAAAGGCCTTGTTAAAAGTGTTGAGAGGAGAATCTCTGAGATTCTAAAGAGACTGTTTTCAACAGACACATTTCCCTCCTGTCTTTGTCACATGCCGGACCTGATTTGCTGTAGTAACGAGGACAAAATGTCAAAAGCCGGGTCAAGAGCTGTGACTTATTACTACGGCGGAATTAATAGTGTTTCCATTCCGTTCTGCCTCTAGTCCCTTTTTGTCCTCGTGTGTATTGCTATCCCTGCATTTCTGGTGCCTTCACAAAACAGTTAAAGTATACGGCGTTCCATCCTAAGGCTTAGAGATGTTGGGCAAGAAGCGTCTTAGATTTGTAAACATTTGGATGGGGGAAGGGGAGGATAATTTATGCATGTCTTTCCCACACTCATTCATCATGGGTGAAACGAAGCGTGATGAGTGCAAATTTATGCTGATCGATTGACGCCTTTATAGCTATGATGTGGGAGCGGCCGCTTGACAACATGGCTGGGAACAGGAACCGCTGTTTTTTTTTAATTTCTCCGCTTGCGACTTGCGTGCTGGGATGACAAGGGTGTCATTCACTTTTGAGGTGGGAAGAGGAAAAAGGAGAGAAAGTAAAGAAGAGAAAGAAAGTAGAAGCTCAGGAAGCAAAAAGAAAAATTTCAAAAGAAGCTAAAACATAAAGAGAAATTAAAAGAGACTGTAAAAAATAAAGTAAAAAAATCAAGAAACAGTCAAAAAAAGTAAAAAATTCAGAAACAGTAAAAAAGCAAGAAAGTAAAAAATTAAGATAGATTAATTAATAGAAACTAAAGAATAAAGAGAGAGAAAGCAAAAAAGAAACTAAAGACTAAAAGTAAAAAAAAAGTAAAAAATAAAGAGAAATTTAAACAAAGAGAAACTAAATAATAAACAGAAAGCAAAAAAAAAAACTAAAAAATAAAGAAAAAGTAAAAAAAATAAACTTAAAATAAAGAAAAAGCAAAAACGAAACTAAAAAATAAGGAAAAATTAAAAAATAAACTTAAATAAAGAGAAAGTAAAAAAGAAAGCGAAAAATGAGAAATTAAAAAGGAAAAAAGAAAAATATGATAAAGCAAAAAAGAAGGTAGAAAAAGAGAAATTAAAAAGGAAAATAGAAAAATAAGAGAAATCAAAAAAGAAAGTGAAAAACGAGAAATTAAAATGTAAAACAGAAAAATAAGAGAAAGCAAAAACGATAGGGGAAAAATTAAAAATGAAAATAGAAAAATAAGAGAAAGCATAAAGAGCAAAAGAGAAACAGTGAAAGAGAAAATGTAACAAAGCAAAAAACAAGAAAGAAAAAGAAAAATAAAGACAAAGGGAGTAAACACGGGGAAAGTAAAGGGAGAAAGCAAAAATAGAGAAGGATAAAAAAGAATAAGTAAAACAGAGATAAAGGCAGAATTGGAAAGCAAAAAACGAGAAGATGAAAATAATAAATGGGAAAATGACAAAAAGAGAAATAGAAAAATGCTGAAAGAGAAAAAGAAGAAGACGAAGAAACGTTCAAGGATAAAAACATGGGAATAGTAAAAAAACATCGTAATAATCCAGTAGCAATGAGAGAAAATGAAAATGAATTATAATCAGAAAAGCTTGGTGATAATTCCAGACATGAATTGTGAATGCGTGTCAAAATGTATATTTATCCCCAGCCCTAAAAAAGGAGAACAGGTGAAAATGACAATGTACAAATAATCCCAGCCGTTCTCCCTCCGCTTTCCTATCAGTCAATGCACACTCCAAAATTTTCCCATTTGTCCCAGCATATCTTTTGATACAGTAAAATTTCTCCTGAATTTCCCTGATATTTGTTTACAGTCCAGAACCACAAATAAAAAAGGGATGGGTAAAAACGAGTTTAATGAGGTCCATGTCATATCGGACGTCTCGCCTTTGCACTTTGACCCTCGAAGAAAAAGCCATGTCTCATTTCCCACGATTTGTACAGACAAAATTTTTAGTCATAAAGTTTATGGCAGAACCAATAAATTACGTGCAAAGGAGTTATCATTTTCCCATTATTTACTCCTCTGAAACAAATCCCCATTTAATTATGTCCTTGAAACGAGGCGGGTGATTATGTTCCGGGGGAAAAAATCCTGGAAACGACAGCCGGGGAAATATTTAGCGGAGCAGAGCAATAAAAATTGTGAGAGACCATAAAGATTTTATAGGCTTCTCGTCTTTAATCAAGCGGGAGTGATTAAAGCGGACTCGGAGAAAGTCTAATAATTACGGATTTCCCTTTTTTTTTCCGCTCCAGGATATTTGTATTAATATTTTATGGGAGAAAAAGAATGGGAAATAAATCTTTGTTTACAATCCCCAAGCGTGGGAGTTCTTTCCACACAATTTCCCCGGCGAAGGATGAAGTCTGATGAAAATTTCTCAAGAAATCCGCATATGACATTAAATATATACGAGGCAAAAAATGGCCGTAAGTTCGAAGCAGAAATAAATCCGACAAAAATTGGAGGATATCAGCAATGACGTCGTATCCCAGGTCCTTTGGGACCATTGAGAGTTCTATTAAAAGGTCAGCCGATCTGGGCAAAGAACTACAGAATATGCTTGGATACAATGCCAGCGATTGAGTTAAATACAGATAAAATTCCCGGGAGACGAAGAGAAAAAAGGGATAACACTTTTTGGAGGAGAAAGGGATCAATTGCCAAAGTTTCTGGAGTTTTACAATGGCCCACGCGTTGCCAGGCGAGGTTGGGAGATCGGAATTTATTCCGCAAACCTCACCACCTTTATCACTGTTACATACAAATGTCTCCGTATACACAAATCTGAAGCGGAGGAATCAAATAAATGGAGCATTGAAATTATAACTTGGCCCTACTCGTTAGACAAGGGCATCCATCATTGACTTATTAAAGCATTAACGTGGTTGATAACAAGTACGAACAAAACGGGAAAGTCAGAAATAAAGAGAAGCTCTGCGAACACAAAATATCAAGGGAAGGCAAAAACAGGAAGAAAAACAAATAAATGGAAAGGAAATAAAGAAGACGCGAAATTAAAGTACAAAAATAGACATCCCATTTAATGGGCAAGTTCGAACTTGGAGTAATTAAAACTAAAAACAATGCGAAAAAAGAACGAACGGCAGATAAATACAGTAAAAATGGAAATAAAAAAATCCATAAAAAGAGTAAAAGATTTAAAAAAGGAGAACGACAAACAATAGGTAAGCTTGCTAGTGAAAGCCCAGGGAAGGAAAGGCAGTGATAGGACTAAAAATGGACTTTGGAGGCCGCCAAAATAAGAGCAAGTAAGAGGAATGCCCAAGATGGTGAAAACGGGAACAGTAAGAGGACAAAATGGAGAAAGGTATCCGGAGAGAATTGAAGGGCTAAAAAAGGTGGGAATAATGTCCTAAAACAGGAATTGATTGTTTGCTCACCTAAACTGGTCTCGTCCATTGAGCGTCTCCTGCTTGAGTGACAGGATGACAGGGCCGAGGTCCTCGTCATTGGTGAAATAATTCCAATGCTCCGTCCCATAAAAGTACTTCTCGTACGTCTCCTGCTCCACCGACGTCAGCTCGAAGCCGCCGTTCTTCTCCCATTGCTCCTCAATCGTCGTCCGAGACGGCTCACAGATCCGTGGCAAACGATCCTCGTCTTCCGACACCTGCTCCCCATTCCCAACAAAAAACAGACATGAATGACATGGTCGTAATGCTGACGATAAGGAATTGCGGGACAAGGGGATCTTTCCGAACACTTGCACTGCTATTCCAATTCTTCCCGTCCACCCAGGCATATACATATTTATATTATCTTCACACACTTTTCCTTCACATTTCAATGGATTGACAGTACCTTTGCTTTCACTTCAAGCCATCGCTTCATTTAGAAAATGCGCTTCCAAAAAGTGATTTTTTAACGTTATAGCAGTATAGCATACTCAAATTCAAGGCAAAATCCGCTGGAATTGTTGTCGCTCTCATGGAGCAAAGCCAATGGCATGCAAAATAAAAGGAATGGAAATGGAGAAAAAATGGAGAATGGAGAATGAATAAAAAACAAGTGAATCTATGTTATAACGTTATAAGGTATTGTCAGGGGCTGGACGTGTGCAAAATAAAGCGGGAAAAAGCAGAAAAAAAGGAAAACGGGGAACGCAAAAATGGATAGTGAGTTGGAGAAAAAAATGGGAAAACAACAGGAGAAAAAGGGACAGAGAGAAGACTGAAGCAAAGAGGAATTGGTAGGGCATCGGAGAAAACAGAAATGCAGAGGAAATTGGAGAAAGCAAAATCGGAAAAAATCGAAGATGGCGAAAGTCAAACTCAAGAGAAAGTCATACGCAAATCAAAATCAAAGAAAACTCAAGAGAAAGTCATACGCAAATCAAAATCAAAGAAAACTCAAGAGAAAGTCATATTTAAGAGAAAGTCAAATTCAAAAGAAATTCAAACTCAAGAGAAAGTCAAACTCCAGAAAAAGTCAAAATAAAAAATCAATTGAAAGCCAAACTCGAGAGAAAGTCAAACTGAAGACAAAGTCATACTCAATAGAAAATAAAACTCAAGAGAAAGACACACTCAAAATAAAAGAAAACTCAAGAGAAAGTCAAATTCAATAGAAAAGAAAACTCAGGAGAAAGTCGTATTCAAGAGAAAATAAAACTCAAGAGAAAGTCGTATTCAAGAGAACGTCAAACTCAAGAGAAAATTAATGGAAAAGTAAATGCTGCAGAGTAAGTACAGTAATCAAATGAAAATTAAATGCAAGTGGAAATATTGGTTGGCAGACAAATAAGAAAACAGAAAAGCAATATACGGAATAAGGTATAATCACAAAATTAAAGCGGTTTATACATAAATTAAAAATGTTAAAATACGAACAAAATCTTGAAAAATAGAAAATAATGTAAGATTGGGAAAAATCCAGTATGTTTCAGAAGGAACATGGAAGAAAAATAATGAAATAAACATGGAAAAAATAGAACTGAAAGTTTTTAAAGAAAGAATGAAATTGCAGGGAAAAAGAGATATACATACATTCCCCCGTAGAAACCCGGACAAGGGGAGAAAGGAGGAAAAAATCAATCAATTTCCTCTCCCAGATAATGCCATGTTTTTTGTGTCTTGGAAAAACTCGTACTGATCCATCCATAAAGGGATTTCATTCTTTTACTTTCTCCTGCCTTCCTCTGGACGTAAGTGAAAAAAAGGGAGAGAATAGGGCGCATTAGAGACACAAAACACATGGGTGAGTGATTGTGCTCTCCCTCCGCCTTGCATTACCAACAAATTCCCTCCTTTTTGGATCTCTTATCTCTCTTCTCTTCCCTCACAAAAAACATTTATCACTGCCAGCAGCTTTAACCCAACAAAAAAGCGGCGCGTGTATTCAAAGACTATTTTTTTTAAAAAAAAGCTTTCTCCCCAAAAAATATCTCACTAATAAAAGTACAGGAAACTCAATCCCGGGATAATACCTTAGAAAATCCTTTAAACGCCTCAAGCATTATCTTGCCAATTTTTCACAAGTCATTTGTCCAAAATGTTTTGCTCCGTCCGGGAAATTTTTGGGTGTCCCTTTCAGACGCCATCATTTGTGTACAAAAACATGATCATAACCAATTTTGGTGAAGGAAAGATATTTGTGTGCTTTCACCCTTTTGAAATGTCAAAAAAGAAAGGTTTCTCTCATCAAAGGTGAAAGAGGGGAACGTGAGGAAATTCATCTCCTTCCATTTATGAGAGAAAGCCCGGAGTGGACGTATTGAGGATCATAATGTAACAAAACGTGTCCATTTATCTCTGTGTATCTTGGAGATCAGAATGAACCATTTCCGTTTTATCTCCTCCGTCCAGTCGCTCAGGGAAACCATAAGGAGCAGATTCGGGGGAACTTTCTCCTCCTTTGTGTCCTCGAATCTATTGAGAGATTTTCGCTCTCACTTTCTCTCTTATTTCTATAACTACCGCCATATTCAAAATGTGATTTAAGTCTTGCAAAATAAAAAATTGCAAAAGCTTTTCCAACACTTTCGCTTTCCAATTTTGCTCTAGTTCGTCCTTGTGCAATATTATTTAAGGAATGTTGCGTTATAAGGAGTTTTGCCATTAGCTGTACGTGCTTGTAGCCACCGTTCGTTCTTAGAGGACGAAATGTTGGTTCACAAAAAGGGTAAGACGAATATCGAATATTTACTTTCTCAAGGCTTATTCCAGATTTATTCCAGCTTCCCGGAAAATCCGCCTAGATCTTCTTAGCCCATTGTAAACAATCTGGATTCTTATGCCTTGCCATAGGCTCCATGAAATTCACTTTGGATTCGAGAAATTGTACCGGCTTTGCACGTCTGAAGTGCCCTTTTTGCCGTTTTTCCATATGTTTTGCTCTACAACAACGTCTGCATATACAAACATTAAAGCGTTTTTGCGTTCAGATTTTTTGTGTACTTTCTCTCGGAAAATCCGATAACAAACGGACATTTTTTTGAAGTGTAAAACATGGCGTGTTTTTCCCATTTAATCCCGTAGATTTTTCTCGGAGCTATTTCCAAGATGCTTTGGGTTGTACACCAAAAATTGGTTTGCTTTTACCTAGCATTTAACGGAACAATGTAATAAAATCAATATAATAAGTAAATAATGTAATAAGATGTAATGTAAAGTAGTTGAACGTGGACGCTCTAAATTGGCACTTCTTTGCTATAAAGTAAATAAATAAGTAAATAAATAATGTAATAAAATGAAATGTAAATGCAGTTGCATTGGAACACTTTAAATTGGCGCTTGTTCGGTATAGCTTACATGGATATACCAAAAATTGGTATAACAATGTCTATAGTACACACTTTAATACAATTGATATGACAAAAGTGTACAAAAACGTGATGGATAAGTACGGCAAGGACCGTCTAAAAGATGACTCCATTGAACTTTCACCTCCCCGACTTTCTCCTTTGTCTATTACCAATAAAGTGTATTGTTTCTGTGTTTGAGCTAATCCCGGAGAAAGTTGATATCCCCGAGGAATCTTTTTGATAATCTCCAAAAGATGCGCGTAGGGGGAAATTCAAAAGAAAAACCACAGGAAAAGTTTTGACTTAAGCCCTTTCTTTCCCCCCAACTTTCTCCGTAAATACAGTGTGATGAACGTTGGCGGGATAAGAAGGAGGACGGGGGGAACAATGGGCTTTAGAAAGGCTTTGTGGGAGGGAATATTTTCATCATCGTCACCCTCAAAAATAATATGGTTATTACTACAATAATTACAAAACTTTCTCCTCCGCAACAAAGCCGGGGGGAAGGAGGGTGATGAACCGCGGGGAAAGTTTTTCTAGGCAGTGTGTGAGAGTCATAATCATAATTTATCCCGTTTAAAACATCGCGCCTAACATCCCCAGGAAAAAGACAATGGAAACTCCGCTTTCACCAGCAAAAAGTTTACATACATTTTCCGGAGCAAACAAAGCCCGAGTGAGAATGGATTCATCACTTTCCTCTTAAAACATACACATTCACTAGGGAAAGTTGTGTTTACCATCAAAGTGAAAGTTGTTTTGCAAAATCCTCAAAGTACTTTTTTTAAAGCAAAGTTTCTACAAGTATTTGGAGTCAAAATTTTGTTTTGGTGAACGCAAAGTGTAATATAGAAAAGATCAAAAGGAAAGCGAATATTTTCTTGGTGCTTTCACCAAGAGTGTTAATTATTACCTGCATTTACAAATGAGTAAATGAGTAAAACAAATGAGTAAAATAAACGTAATTTGTTTCACTGCAAAAATAATCTTGGAGATTTCCCCAGAAAATGCTGATTTTATTTTCTCCATTTTGATTATTTCTCCAAGTATAAAATGGGAGTAAAGAAGGCCAAAAGAGGGAAGGCCGGGGAAAAGAGATAATGGAGAAAGTGGGCGAAAGGCGGGGAAGGAGGAGCTGAAACCAGGGATTTATATACGTGGTTTAAATTAGAGGAAATAAACAAAGTGCAAGGGGAGCAGAAAGGAAGGGATGTGCGAGATGAGAGTGAAAGCAGAGAGTAAATTAAACAGACAGTTGCTTCTCAACAAGCATAATTCAGAGCCATTCAAGCGTCCTCTCCTCCGATTTCTCTCCCATTACTCCCTTTCTCCTCTATGCAACCCATTCACTCCGTCGCATGTCATCTTTCATCCTGTCCTTATCAATGCGTTCCTCTCCCATTTCTTTGTCTCTTTTTTGCTGGTCGCTCCCTATTTCGTTCCTTTCCTTTTCGTTTTTTCCTTTAGTTTATCCGACTCACGATTTCTTTGATCTCAATTTTCTCCCAGATTTATCCCCGGAATATTTGGTCTTCTCTCCTTTTTTTTGTGGCATGGTCTGTTTTTATCTGTCTTACTTTCCCCTGTTTGATCTATCCCCTGTCTCTTTTTTGCTTTCTGTTGCTTCCTCTAGCTTTCTCTTTTTTCGTTCTCTGAATTTCTCTTGCTTTTTCTTTTGCGTTTTTCGTGATTTTTCTCGGCTTCCCTCTTTTGACTTTGCTAGCTTTCTCTTTTTGCGTTCTCTTGCTTTTTTAATTACTCGCGCGTTCTCTGGGATTCTCTGTCTTGCTTTTTCTTGCCTTTGCTCGTTTTATTCATCTTGCTTTCTCTTGCCTTTTCTCTTTTGTTTTGTCTTGACTTTTCGTTTTTGATTTATTTTGCTTTCTCTCTTGCTTTCTCTTGACTTTTCTGTTTTGATTTATCTTGCTTTCGCTCTTTTGATTTTCTTGTTTTGTCTCTTTTGATTTATCTTGCTTTCGCTCTTTTTATTTATCCTGATTTCTCTCTTTTGATTTATCTTGCTTTGTCTCTTTTGATTTATCCTGATTTCTCTCTTTTGATTTATCTTGCTTTGTCTCTTTTGATTTATCCTGATTTCTCTCTTTTGATTTATCTTGCTTTGTCTCTTTTGATTTATCCTGATTTCTCTCTTTTGATTTATCTTGCTTTGTCTCTTTTGATTTAT
>JAQGBT010001303.1:0-33712 GCA_034698585.1 Disparrhopalites patrizii
GAGAGAGAGAGAGAGAGAGAGAGAGAGAGAAAGAGATGCACGCCATTCGGCAGTAAAGTAATATGAAGGAGCCAACCATCAGACGGAGACATCCCATTTTTTGAGAGGTCCTCAGCATGTGTGTGAAAAAGCGTCGAAGAGTGTGTGCAGTGCGTAAAGCGTCAATCTCGCCAGCTTCCCTCTCGCCTATTTGCTACCCAAAGAAAAGTAGTGGGAGTCCCGAAGATAAATTTAATATCTCGCAAGTTCCGAGCAAGTCTTTATACCATGCGTATTAGAAGCCCGTGGGATGCCTTTGGTGTAGTAACTTGATATCTGCACGCTTCCAGACGAGAAGGAAGGAAAGACGGGCAAAAAAATGGAGGAGCCTCCTCCTCCCACCACTAAAATTACCTAGTAAATAGCACCAGTAAAAATACGCCCGTCATGACAACGATCATACGCAGAAAAATGTGGACACGAGGCGCAACTATAAAAATGAGAGGTATATACATGTACTATAAAAATCTCTTTTTTTTTCATCTTCTTCCTCCTCCCTTCGTAATAAAATGACTCTCCAGGCCAAGTGGCCCACACCCTCCCCTAATGTGTTGGGAAAATACGGGGGGTTGTAAAAATTTAGAAAAAAAATAAAAATAAATCCTACATGGACATAATACACTCATTAATGTACAGGGGCATAAAGCACCCACAGAATGAACTTGATCACATGGCAAGTTCTGCCAAAATATACAAGAAGGTTTTTAAGGACACAAAATATATGTGCTAATCTCACCTACAAGCATTACACCTCCGTTTTTTTTTTGCCCCAGGCCACTATAAGAGTATGATTGAAGTCAATAAAAAGCCATTCCATTTAAATCAAGAATTCATCATTAACTCCCCACAATTGCAAGGGGGAATATGTGGTAAAAAACAATTTTTTGGTAAACAAATAATATATAAAAAAGGTGCACTTTAACAACAAAAATCCACATGTCCATTACCAATCAATGGAGAAGACGCTGAGAGAATCTCTCTCATTCATTACTTGAGATCAATCATTATCTCCATATATGGGAGAATATTTACGGAATTATTTTACCACCTCTGCGTCATCCCACAAGGTAAAATGTGTATATGGGGAGGGGTGGAAATGGGAGAAAAACAAAGCATTTAACCATCACCTTTTTTCCTTGTGATTCTTCTTCTTCGTCTATTTTCCAAATGTTCAAAGACATATTTTTTTTAGTCAGAGGAAAAATGAAAACAATAATAATTTTTTTTTCCTCCTCAGCTCTCGGATAAACAAATGCACATGTATATACAGACATGGAAAGTACCCATCTATTAAAGCCTTCCCTCCACACGCTGTAACTCATACTTTTGGTATACGAACTTCACAGGTAAAGTCATTATTGCCCCTCTCCAACAGTAATCATGACTGGTGCATCCGTAATAATGGAGACGTACATATACATACATATGTATACTCACATACTTATTACAATTCACACAGATTCCAATGGAATAGAAAAGTCTCTTTTATCCAGTAGTAGTAGTGGTACTAGTAATAAAGTTCCAAGTGGTCGATGGAAAGCACATGCGTATAGATAAGTATATACATATTATATTACTGTGTATATGTATATCTATAAATATGTACATACATAGGCCAAGACTCACGGTCACATGTCATGTGTTTATGATTATTATTACTATTATTTTCTTTTTAGCATTTGCACGGGGACGTTGTAATAATCGTAAATAAATGGCGACCCATTAAAATGGGACTTTTTCTGCATGTTTACGAGAGGAGAGAGAGAGAGAGACGAACAGCAAGAGATGTGAGTCCTTTGTGATAAAACTCCCTATGATTTGAACGTGTATAAAGATGCGGCTCTTTTACAAAAGTCTCTCTCTCTTTCTCTCTCTCTCTCCCTTGAGAATTTCTCTCTCTCTCCTGAGAGCTTCTCTCTGTCTCGCACTCTCTCTTCAGAGCTTCTCTCTCTCTCGCTCTCTCTTCAGAGCTTCTCTCTGTCTCTCTCTCTCTCTTCAGTGCTTTTCTCTGTATCTCTTTCTCTCTTGAGAGCTTCTCTTTCTCCGAATCATCACACACACTACTCACAATAGTCCCACAATCCCCCATCTAACAATAAGTCATGTGCATATGGAGAAGCATTAAATAAATACGACGATTAGACCAATCTTCCTCGCTATAACTGTGCCTATCACTCAAATAGAATTCACAACCAACCAGTGAATCTCTTTTTAATAGTCTCTCTTTTATCTCTCTCTTCCTTTTCACCTCCTCTCTCTCTCTGTCTCTCTCTCTCTCTCAGTTGCCCTCAGCCATACAAATTGTGTTGAACCTTGTTGTTGTCCACGTTTTTGCATCTCTTCTTATGCAAAGGCCGTACATACACTTAAAGGAAAGGAATTCATTTCTTTCCAAGCATTGTACACACAAATGACAGTATTATAAATTTTGAGAGGGCCTGAAAGAGAGAGAGAAAGAGAGAGAGGGAGAGAGAGAAATATACGTTCAGCAATAACATTTTATAGCTTTGAGAAGAAAAAAATCTGTATGGATGGGATGGACTAGAGAAAAAAATATTCTATATATTATATACTCCTATATACATTAGCCAGGGAGACTTACACTTGACACTGAATGAGCTATTTTCTCGTTGGTTATTCTCATCACACACACACACATGGAGTGAAGACATATGTATGGGTATAGACACATGTACGACGAGGTAAAAAGGAGTCTCTCTCCCTGTCCATCCACACCGTGTGGATAGTATCTATTTACACAAATAAATTAATTTTTTTTGCAGAGAAAGAGACGTTCGTATATATACATACATGTATATGTGCTCCTCCGAGGAATAATGGGGATACTTTATATACATAGCAAGGAGGACGATTGTTATTTTTTTTCTTTTTTCTTCATCTTCTTCTTTGCAAATATTATAAAGAAGTCCAAAGTGACAAAAACAACTTGGGAGAGAGGGACGTCGAGAATCCACTACTAATGGGGGTTCAGAGAAGACGTTGTGTAATGTCAAGGATATGTTATTTTACACACTATCATTATTACTATTATCTCCATCACTGTACTATCATCCTATATGAAGATGCTTTTAAAAAAAGATGCGAGGATGGAGGAGGGAGAGGGGACTTTTTATAACGATGACGCATTCTGATATTCCCATTTTCCTCCCCATTGCTTTCTACAGGGCTGCTACATACTTTTTTCATTTATATATTATATAAGGAGCAAAGCCCTATATATTTAAATGGAGGGATATGCACGGTAATTTGTGCATATTCCGTTTTTTTTTGTTACTTTTTGGTGAGCACCATTTTTTTGTCTCATCATTCGTCGTCCAGGTCATAAATCTTGGACTTCTCCATATCACATTAATGTCTCTGACGTTCTTGTGATTTTTCCTTCACACAAATAGTAATAATAACTACTAACATTTTTGTCCTCGTCTCCTCTTTTTTTATCAAATGGGTGAGATCCTTTTTTTCTGCCAACTCACAATTTTTTTTTTTTGAAACTACGTATTTTTATTGATGCCACAAGAATATTTACCAGTACAAAATTTAGAGAATTAAATTGAGGAAAAATGTGTTTTACTAACTCGTACAATTTCCAATTTTGGATTTTCTCCACTTTTTTACATGAATATGGTGACGGAAAAGATTGTGAATTGTGTTATCCACAGAATATTTTTGCTGTTATTCATACAATATGTGGGAAATGGGGCTGAGGGAATAACAGAGGAAGAGCGTCATTTGTAGTTCCTAGAAATGCTCACACACAAAGGTGGTGAATCATGAGTTGGAGAGGAAAAATAATTTAAATCACCAGGACACTTTTGAGGTGTGGATGTGTTGTTGTTTTTTTTTTTAAATTCTATTTAACTCGATTCATCCCAGGAATTTCCACGGGCTAATTACTCATCGCACATGCGTGCTATAAGGCCTTATCTTGATTGACAAACGGAATACATTATAGGAGGGAAAGACCAGAATTTTCCTCCCCTTTGATTTGGCGACAGATACAAAAACCAAGCAAAAACATCCACAAAAATCAAAGGATGAAAAAAAAACATGTTATTGCAAGTCCGTCTATAATGATAAAAATAATTGTCTCCATCATTGATCGTCAATAAGAATCTTTTGGCTTTTCCCTTAAAAAAAATACAGTCGTATAATGATTACTCAGAATTCTTTCCCCGTACCCCCAGAAAAGGGGGACAGTGCCGACAAGGAACTTACTTCAAAGCCTTTGGAGACTAAACAATAAAAAAAAAAGCATAATATTCTCTAGTCGTACACATAGAAAGCCGTCAACTAACATTCCAACAAGGACTATCATAAAGAAAAAAGCCAAGGGAGTTTAAAGTTAATCAGTCAACTAGAGGCTGTCTCTGATCAGATATTGCCAATTAGTCCCACAGAGTCTTCCTGCCCATTCTAGTGAACTAATTTACAAGCCCTTATGTCCGATCGATGGTGATTTTTCTTTTGTGCATGCATGAGGTGCTAATATTATTAGGTGGGGGTATGTCTAGTACCTCTCAATTACCTTATACCACTTTACTACCATTATGCGAACTGCCTCAGAAAAAAAAAATATCAAGAAGGTATCTGTCCATGTTCAAACCCTCGCTAATGGGCAAGCTCCTGTCATCACTCTTTCAAAAGCTTATCATTACTGCTCATCCGAAAAGGAGGAGAGGGAGAAAAAAGAAATATTCTACCCCAGCAACAACAAAAATCCAATAACTGTCGCATTCCCTTTAATTAAGTTACTTTAGTCATAGCCTCTCAGAAAACAGTCCCCTAGAACTTACTAGTACAGGTGCGTGAGGAAAAAGGGCCTTTATTTTTTTCATCAAAAGATTTGTGCATGCTCACATTTTTTTTCTCTCTTACCATGTCTCTCTCTTTCTGTCTCTCTCTATCTGCCTTTCTCATTCTCTCTCCCTACTTCTCTCTCCCTCTTCTCTCTCTCTCTCTCGCTCCCGTTCTCCCTCTCGTTTCGAGGGTGCCAACAGTGGAGAATTTATTGCAAACAGAGGGTATATAAAAATACTTAATTACAAGAGCAACCCTTGGTTTGCACATAAAATCATGTCTCTCACACTCCTCACTGTCCTATCGGCATTTTCTTCACATCCACACTCACACCGTTCACTTCTCCTCCTTCTTCTTGTTAAATGCCTCCCATATTCCGGCGTACTCATTAGAGCTCTGTATGAAAACATTGTTCAGAGAGAAAGAGAGAGAGATAGGAAGAAAGAAGGAGAGAGAGAGAGAAAGGAGTTTGTTTGATATAAATTATTGGGTGTTATATGTCTCGTCATCTCTCTTTAACCCATCAACATGCACTTTTAGTAGTTAAAATGAAGAAGAAGAAGAAGGGATAAGAGCAACTGCAACAAAATTATTTGAGCCGGCACATCTCGCCAACAAGAGAGAGAGAGAGAAGAGAGAGAAAGAGAGAGAGAAGAGAGAGAAATGCTACACACTCTTGTTATTCTCCTCTCTTTCCCTTTATCCTCTGCAGCGAAATGTGTACTCTTTCAACCACGATGTAGTTGTTGGTAGGTGAGTAAATGAGAGAGGGAGAGAGAAAGAGAGAGAGAGACAGAGAGAGGAATGAGCACAAGATAGGGAAAGAAAATGAATACAAAAGAGATGAGAGAGAGACAGAGAAGGAAGATGTGTCTAGAGGCAATTGTATATAAAGTGTCGGCAAATATCAAAACAAGTCACTACTCACGTGAACCTAGAGTCAATAAGGATAATTGGACAATTCGAAATCATTCACGCCGTGCTTGAAAATATATTTAACATGCAAAAGTCATAATGAGAGAGTTCCACTACTCCCATTGTCCACCCTGTACATACTACGGAAGAGTCTATACCACATAAAGATCGTGTAAAACCTGGCCCACAGTTGTTGGTCCTTGGCCGTTAAAAAAAAATCCGGATGCATATAGTATACCATTATTACACACTACTTAAGAATCCTCCCAATATGCCCAGGTATAATGCCAAAGGGAACTGAGCAAGTGGGAAGAAAGGAGCTACAAATATTAAGACTTGGAACCAACTTTTTTTCAATCCTTTGATAATATTCCCCGTATTAAACTATACGTTGGCGGGGATGTTGGCTGTAGTGCGTAAATCAGGATACGGGGACTCCTATTATTGGAAAGATGGAGAAAATTAATAGTGATAGAAAAAAATATATTTTATTTGTGTAATAATAATAATACGTAGCCCCCATTTCCTTTTTCTGGAGTCCATGTGCGCCCTGTGTGTGGACTCCCCATAAATATTCATGTAAGTAAATAAAAATGCTCTCTTGGAAGAGGAAGAAGTGGGGGTAGTAATAGGATGTAAAGGGGAGGAAAAATGAAAAAAATAGAAGTAGTATAAAAGATGGAAAAGAGCTTTTAATATTTCCAACTTCAATATTCCTCTCAACAGATTCCCTGTTGGTATGCCGGCAGCTGTAATAAAAACAGGAGAGAGAGAGAGACAGAGGTGATGAACAAGGCTGTATCATATACATACAATGCCAGTGACGGGAGTAAAGTAGGAAAGCACAGGAGGAAATATTACCCGAAGGAATAACTTTGAACTTGCCACCACCATGGAATAGAGCAGTATTTTTTTTTCTTCAAATTTTTTTACAATTATTATATACATATAGAAAGGGAGGGGGGAAAGTTTATTATTTGCCTGCAAAAGTCTTGTTCAAACGAGATGTTTCCCTCCTTTTTCTCCATCTCTCTCTTTCTCTCTCTCTGTCTCTCTCTCGCCCTGAAAAGTCCATTAATTTTGATGAATAGATGCCATTGGGGTCATGGAGGGGGGTCCCTTTTTTCCCCCCGACAAGTCTCGGAAAGAAAAAAATCTCATTCTAGTAGTCTCTCCTTTATTTTTCCTCCCTTTTCTCCCTATCAACTGGTCCTAATTTCATTCGCATTTTATTTTTCCTCCATACAAAAATCCCTGTCTCTCTCCCCCTTCCAGAGTACTATATTGAGACAAACACGTCTCCCACCAATAGTCTGGAGCGAGATTTGTGTATATAAACGTATCCATTAAGTATGTACTCCCCCATAAAAATATACCTTCTAAAATAAAAGAGATTTGGTACTACAAGCGGAAGAAAAACTAGATTCTGTACATTTTTTTTTTTGCTTCTCCACCAAAAAGTCATCAACCACATTTCAAGGTAGAAATTTGGTACAGTTGAAAATTAGATAAAAAAATACTTTTTTTTATGAGACCGCCATCGGACTGGTCAACACTGGGGGAGACGTTTGTATATGTATGTACACAGACAATAATTATATTTACACGGAGAAGTAAAAAAAAAAGGACGTGAGGACTGCCATAAATTTATTAATGCTCAGCAGTGGAGGCGACAAGGAGGAAGAAAATATAATATAAAAAAGGAATTATTATTATTATTATTATCATATGGATCCACAAGGAAAAGCAAAAAAACCATCGTACATAACGTCATCCAATTAGATATATTGCTAATCTTATGTACACAGGCAGGTCTTGGTAGAGTGGGGGTAATAATAATAAAAATAAAATCATAATATAATAAATATAATAATAATAAATACTACCTATCCTACAATCTTTTTTGACTGGGAGAAAAATGGTGAAATTATATGGTCCTTTACCATGTTTTTTATGCTGGTGGTATACACACGTTGTTTTTTTTTCTCGTTTTACCTCCAGCACTTTCTAATAAAATCCAGAGCACTCCTCTCTACATCATTGTTGCGTTTTTTTTCTCAGCAAGCAAAATAATAGGACTAAGAAAGTGTTCAAAAAATCTCAAGTGACCACAAACATCCACTCTTTCATCTCCCTCTATAAAAGATCCTCAAAAGATGCCCAAAAGCCTGAGAAAAAAAAATACAATTTTACAAGAAGGAACTACAGGAACATCCACTCTGCCACCAGCAAATGTCCGAGAATCCACACACGCACTACACAGCACAAGGACCGAAGGGGAAAAAAGTGTGTAGAAAGTCAGGTGTATTTGTTTTCTTATCAATCTCCCCTTTTTACTCCCCCCCAAAAAAACATTTATTTTGATATGGATTATTTTTTCTTAGGGAATTATCCCTCTTTTTCAAGGTGGATGGTGGGTTTACAATTATAATATAAAACATTTTTTTTTTATTCCTCATTTTAAAAACGTCCATCTCCTTCCAATTCGGACTTTCTTTTCGGAGTCAAGTATTTCTTATGAAGCTCAGATCTGTTATAAAACTTGTAGATCTCATAGAAAACTCATTAGATCCATTTTTTTCCACATTTCATCCAATTTCGTCCGCCATAACCCTTTCTTTGAAATTGTTTTTCATTTTCTCGATCACTCTGCACTCATTCCGTACTAGTTCACAGCTCTCCCTGTACACCCCACGAGGTGCTCCTGGGCAGTCTTGTGTCAGACAACCCACCATTGCCTCTCCCAATGATCCTAAGGAGAGACTCAGATTATCTCTCTCTCCCTCTCTCTAGCTCTTTCTCTCTCTCATGCCATTAGTAGAACATAAAAAAAATGCACAGAAGAGACTAATATGTAGCTCCCTGAAACCCTTTTATAGGCTCCCAAGAAAAGTCTAGTGATTGTCTTCTCAAGTTGTTTGCAACTTCATTTGAATTTTCTCACAACAATAATTAATTATCAAAAGTCTTTAGATGTGCTCCTTATAATGCCGTCACAAAAACATATTCACGAAAAAAAAAAAACAAAAGAAAAAAAATTTTTGCTCCTTTTCTTCCACAGCCGTGGCTCTAGGATAAGACGATAACACGTACATACATGATGAGGAAAAGTAAGCCAAAGAGTAAAACATTACTGTAAGTTCCTTCTTTTTTTTCCACATATATTATTATCTACCACAGTAAACAACCGGTCTTTACATACGGCATTTAACCTTTTCATACCTACAGGTAAAATAGGCAAAAAAAAAATCTTTTTGGTCTTCCGCACCAAAAACCTTATATGTTCATCGATTTTCTCCGCCTGTCTCTCTCTCTATCTACGTGTGTTGCAAAAACCACAGGTGTTCATCTCTCCCCAATCAAAGAAAAAAGTCTCTTTCATCTATCACCCATTCACTTTTGGGGGGATGGATTGAATGGGAGTATTTTGAAGCCTAAGTAGAAGAAGAAGAAGAAGATCAACGGGGCGAAGTGGGTGACGACGACCACTTGATTTGCAGAGTTTTATGTCTCAAATCATCATGTCATCTCTCATGCTCGTAATCAAGAGAGATGATCATTTTCTTAAAAGTTCACCTCGTCCCTGTAATTTATCGCCCAGAAGAAGAAGAAGAAGAAGTAGAAGCTGCTTGGTGCACAATAGAACATGTATATACACAATGGGATGAGGTTGAAGAGATGCAAAAAAAAGAGAGAGACATTGATGATGAACATGCACAACCGGATCAAATTCTTTTTGCCTTAATACAGTCATAATATTAATAATAATTGTTATTACTATTACTGAATAATAAAAAGCATTGGCACACACACACAATTTTTTTCTCTCCTCTCTCTCTCTCTCTCTCTCTCTCTCTCTCTTTATCGATCTTGCAGAGCATCAGTCAAAGAAGAAAAGAGGGGGAAATCAGATATCGAAGAAAAAAAGATGCTATAGTCTTTAACCTCATTTCCGAGATTATTGCTGT
Source organism: Disparrhopalites patrizii (assembly GCA_034698585.1). Taxonomy (NCBI): domain Eukaryota; kingdom Metazoa; phylum Arthropoda; class Collembola; order Symphypleona; family Sminthuridae; genus Disparrhopalites; species Disparrhopalites patrizii. The sequence continues at coordinate 9,741 of JAQGBT010001303.1, forward strand.
GAGTCTCTTAAGACGTGTTTTAGTAAATGTTTTGGGACAGACATTACCTCCCATCAATTTCCCCCTCGTATAAGTCAAGGGCGAGACAGGCGACGGATAAAGTCGTTGAAATTTTACCTCTGACTTTCCTCTCTTTGTTTTTTTTATCTCTCTCTCTCTTTCTCTTTATCACTCTTTAACCGTATTTATACAAAAGTATGAGCTGAAAATCCCAAAAAGAATTGTGAAAGACTCACTCATTCCTTTCACCTTTTTCCTTTGCCCCTGACTTGATGAAAGTTAATTTTTTTTTGGTCTCATTCATTTTATTATATTTTTTATTTCAAGACAACAGCTCCTACTGTACACTTTTTTTAAAGGCTTAAATGCCATCGCTTTTAAAATATTTTTTTTTCTGGGCATTAATAGCGAAATAATTATTAAATCTTCATACGTTCTTCATATTCGCCATTAATTTTCTTTAGGGTCGTCCGCCCTCAACAGAAAGGAACAAGGGGAGCTTCTGAGACTTGTGTTAATGCCACTTGCTGTCTTTTATTTCTTCTCTCACTCATTCTCTGTCTCTTTTTTTTTCTGGGGATAGAGAGAGAGAGAGAGGAAGAATAAAAAAAATACATATCCCCCAAAAAAAGAAAAAGTGTAAGAACTCTTGTGTAAGAGTCTAAGTGTCTGGTCTTCTTCATCCCTGCCCCCTTTTTAAGTAGTTACTTGTTACTTTTTTTTAATAAAAATGTTCAACATCTCCTCATTTTCTTCTTTTCCCTCTCCTCTCACGTCCTCCCAAAAAAAGAAGAGAAAAAGGAGACGAAAACGACGAGGGAAAAAGAAAAAACTTTTACTACATATGAGCCCCATGAAATCTATGTAATTCTTTCCACAAAAGACGTGGAAATCGTATTAAATTTTTTGTTTCTTTATCCTTCTTCCTTCCCTCTATTTCCCTCGTCCATAGTGAAAAAGATGTAGAAACACGTACTTATGTGTACAATAGGATCAAAGCACTACTGGATACAACCTTAGCCTTTAACACCACCGTCTTTTAGTCAACTGTCATTTTGCTCACAAAAGCCGTGCACACAGACAGCTGTTTCGATGGAGATGAAATGCTTTTTTTTTTCATGTGTTGAGAAATAAAAAAGAGAAAGAAAAAGAGTGAGAGAGAGACTGTCATCATCTCATCTTCCTTTTTTTTTTCTTGATAGCTGAATCAAATCAGTCCATCATCGTCATCATGAGCATCCGTGGAGTTTCACAACCACCATCACTAACTACCTCACTTCCTCATTATTCTTTTTAAATACTTTTCGGAAAGAAATACAGAAGAATGTACAGAGAAAGAGATCCCCTCAAAATATTTTCTCATCCTTTAAAACAACAGACAAGACAGACGGTATTTGAGTCTTTGTATATCACTCACAGAAGCATAATAATTATTATTAGCCCCGTTACCGTACCCGTCTTTAATGCAAGACGGGTGACTGATTAAAAACACTTTTTTTTTATCTCATCTCTCCCTCTTTTCTCTCTCTCCCTCTTTCGCTGTGAATACTTAATTTTCCATGGATTCCAGGTTCCAAAAAAAAAAATATATCTCGTTGGAAAATAAAAATAATTACCACGAGATGAGAGAGAGAGAGATGTTCCAGAAGCTTGTAACTACTCACTTTTAGCATGGGTGAGTAGGATTAGGAGGAGTAGCTATAAGTAGTGTCTAGGAAGTCAGTGGTCGGTATTTTGAGGGAGAGAGGAAAAAAAAAACTGCTTGTATTTTATTATTATTATTACCATTATTATTATTATCACCATCATTATTACGTCAGTCAAAAGAGTTCTGGTAAGGCGAAATTACTTCCAGACGAAAAGGCACAAGATACACTTCATGAAGGATAATACTGTGTATAAATAGGAGGAGGAGAGAAAAAAAATGTGGGAGAAGAAGCTTATAGTTGTTGTACAACTTAGAAGGGGGAGAAATCATGTGCTAAGTATTACCTTCACTTGTCAAAAACTCAGTAATTCTGTCAGATTTTGTAAAAAGATTTCCTTTTCTCTCTTCCTCTCATTCCTTACCACCTACCAACACCTTCTAATTCTCTGTCTCGTTCTTTCTCTTCTCTCTCTCTCTCTCTCCTCTCTTTACCTCCAACAGTCTGAATACAGTCATACAACTGCCATTAATTAGAAGTTTTCCTTTAATGAACTACATTTCACACCATAACATTTCATGATGTTTATACTACATACGTATATACAATTCTTTTTTTAAAAGGAAAAAAAAAACTAGTTCCCATATTGAAAGCATAACAATGGTATAAGCATAATCAAGAGAATATAAAAAAAAAAAACCTAACTACTATGTAATCCCTCCCCATAAAAAAAATGCATAACGAAGGAAACCGTGGAATTGGAAGACCCTTCAAAATTTTTTCAGCACTTCACCCATTTTGAGGAGAGAGAACAGTTTAATTACCAGTTAAATGGAGTCTGCATGCAAAAATCATCACAGTGATACTAATAACACCAAAATAATTACTTGTTGTACAAGGGGGAAATTCACAATATGAAAAAAAAGGTACTTTGGAGCTTGAGAAGAATTATATCAAATATATAATAAAATAGTATTTAAAAAAAAACAACTAATTTACCACTTTTTTTGTTTCATCACGTCCCTAATACACCTTTTCACAAGTGTATTTCAATCAAGCGGAGGAGGAGGAGAGGAGTTCAAGATTTTTTTGTTAATTGTATTAAATACACCGTAACATTTCTCGAGGGCTCAATGAACGAGGGAAATATTAACATTTTAGGGAAGGTCAGAGAGAAAAAATGGACACCCCTTGGAAAGGATGTAGAGACAAATCAGCCTAAAAGTCCAGACAGGAGAGAAAATACTGAAACGCAAATCATGGCGGATACAAAGCTTTGAGAATAGCTCCATCAATTTTGTGGTCACATTTTAATTTTTTAAATTCACACAGGGAAAAGTCTACAAATTTACGGAAGGCAAGGAGGAATTATAGGATGCGGGGACAATAGTGCTAGAAGGGGTAAAATGTACGTAAAAATCCTTTTTTTTTGTACCTCATGAAAAAAATGGGACATAAGATTAGTAAAATATGAGACGTACTAGACTCTGTCAAGGTAGCAAAAATTGTAGTTGGTAGTTTTTCCCCATTAAAAGTCTCCCTCTTGAAAGGGGGGAAGTTGTCCATATGATTTTTGCAGGTATCATAACACATGTCTCGAGAGAGAGACAGAGACAGAGGGAGAGAGAGAGAGAGAAAAAGCACCAGTATAAAAGTCCAGAGATTGCAATAATGCCTTTTCTACTGGTCGTACGTGAGGAAAAGCTTTTAGGGGAATGCCATCATCGTATTTATTTGATGCAGTTATTATTGTTGAGGGAAAAGGGCAGACGTGAAGGAGAGAGATAGTTGGAAAGCGAGTAAGTGAGAGAGAGAGAGAGAGAATTTTTACGAGCAAAAATTTTTTGGACAGCCAGGTGAAAATAATAGGAGAATTCTGACCTTAAATATTATCTTTTACTACAAAGTGAGTGAGTGAGAGAGAGAACTCATCATATTTTTTTTTCTCATTTCACTCCGAAACAACCATTTCTACGTGTGTCAGTGGCTGGCTGAGATCGCATTATAATCCACACGTACTTAAAAAAAAATTCCCTTCCACTACAACAGCACACTTTTTTCCCCCCGAAACATCTTCAATCTCCACCAAGTGCAGTGTTTTATAAAGGGGGAGTAATTCCCTGGAATAGTAGTAGTACAATAATAAAGCGTTTTTTTTACAGTAAGAATGTGTCTTACATACCTGAGGAGCTGACATGAGTAAAAGCACACATGAAAAGCTATGACCATATCTTTTTTAACAAGAGAGCATTTTGTTCCTCTTTTTTTTTTTGTCTCCGAACACAAACATACATAAGTTCATCCTATTTTCTTCCTCTTTTCTCTCTCTCTTCAACTTTCTACAAACCCCCGCGTCCAAAAAAGTGTACAAGGGTTCACGTTTTGTATTACGATGATGATTGCGTATGAGTACACGCGTAGAAAACATGAGCGTGTTTTCTTTTTTAGAAAAAAAGAGGATTTTTTTCTGTTATTCCTTAACTCTCCCTAGTAAACATAAAGCAGGAGGCTAAATTTAAAAAAAAAAATACACCAAAACTCAAAGAAAAGTGTGTGGCACTGCAAGAGTCAACTACTGCATTCGTCTCCTTACACCATCCAACTAATCTGTCTCAGCCAAAATGTGTGTCTACCGTCCGGAGGAAAGACACTGGAGAATGTTGGAAAAGAGAGAGAGAGAGAGAGAGAAAAAAAATTAAAAGAACAAACTACACTATACAACCGAATGCTTTTTACACAACAACAACAGCTTTTACACTCAGCAGTAGGACCATGTTTTTTTTAGATTAAAGCAGGACTTGTAGTAGTGAAGTAGTAATAGTATAAACGTTTTTTTTATTCTCATCTTTTCTCCTCGTTTTTTTTCTTTCTCTCTCTCTCCCTTTTCGCCATTAGAAGAGAATTCTTCCTCCACCACCTCCTCCACTATACTTTTCTATGTACATGGCAAGACCTCGTCTCATAAATAAGCCGTAGCGTAATGTCGACACAAAATTCTCAACTTGTAATTTTTGACATGTTTTACGATACGAGGTCGAGTGTGTGCTAGAAAATGTGTCCAAGAAGACATCCAAATTTATGTACCAGTTCCTTTAACCCCTTCGTGCCGGACTTGGGCTATCTTCTCATAAAGTCCCTCACTCTACAATTAATACTATACTACACCAAGTCCATGTATCCACTTTTTCTTCCCGTGAATCTATCTCTCCATTTCTCTCTCTCTCTTTTTCTCTCTCTCCGTATCTCTCCATTTCTCTCTCTCCGTATCTCTTTCTCCATTTCTCTCTCTCTTTCTCCCTCCTTTTCTCAGTCTTCCTCTATTTATCTCTTCCCACAATTACTGCTCCTTTCTTTCGGGCTGGTTAGAATGATCTTTTGTTCTCCAGCGCCCCGTACATATGTATCTATGTATATGTATGTATGTATGTATGTATGCAACCAGTGCTTTTTTTTGTTGTATGCTACCAGGAGGAAAACCCTCTGTCTGTACTTATTCCGCTCTTTCCGCCTTTTACACCTGGACTTTTTTAGGGGTGACACCTACAACGTAATGCACCTTAAGTGCAGACTGAGATAGATAATGAGAGAGAAAAGGAAACAGAGAGAGAGAGGGTAATAGGAAGAACGAGAATCTCAGATAAAGAGACACCACATGAGAGAGAGCGAGAGCGGAAGAAGTTGAGTGAGAAAGGGAGAGAAAGGAAAGGTAGAGGTGGAAAGGGAGAGAAATCAGGAAGAGAGAAAGAGAGAGAGAGAAAGAGAGCGAAATAAACGATGAGAGACAAGCGAAAGAGAGAGACAGAGGGAAAAAGTGAGAAATAGGGAGCCGCGTAATACACATATCTACCTTGTAGTAATTCACATGATTTGGCCCCAACAATCCTTTTATTTTTTGCCTCCAAAGAAAAAGAGCACTTGAGTGGTAGCGGTACATGTTAAAAGTATCGTACAAATATTGTTATAGTAGTAGCCTTTTTTTTCTAAAAAAAAGGAGCTGGAGAGCATCCCCAGCCCCCTCCCCCTCGCTTCCCACCTGTGTGTGCGTAAGTGCCATAAATCTATTTAAGATCAACACATATCCCCCTTATTACACAGTGTTATAAATACAATTCAGCCCTTAATCGTCTGATTCCTCTCTTTCTCTCTCTCTCTCTCCCTCTCTCTGTTTACAAGAATCTCCCATAATGTTGGTAATGCACCCTCGTGTTAAATGTATACGCACACGGAAGAAATGCAAAGGTACAGACATGCATACTCTGGACATGAATAGGCTTAATAACTTTCCTATAACATAATTTTTTATATAACAATACTCATAATAACATCATCGTCTCCCTCCCGCGCTCTTCCCTTTTTCCCTTGTACACTTCTGCTATCTTTTTCCAAGCTCAAGTCCTCACTCTCTCACCAATAGTGAGTGGGAGAAGGAGAGAGAGAGAGAGAGAGAGAGAGAGAGAGAGAGACTTCCTACTTACAAGAATGCACATAAGTCTGAGTATGAAGTCCCTGTCCTTCGGAATAAAGCGTCCAAAACACCAAAAATTACTCTGTAGTTCTCACGCAATAATCCTCTCTTATCTGATCACTTTCCACCACCATATGAACCTTTGCCACGGGAAAATCTCTCATAGAGGATACACATACTTATACAGAAGGAACAAGTAGAGGGGAAAAATATACAAGAAAATTTTAGAGAGAGAGAGAGAGAGAGAAAGAAATATATATACATACATATGTATAACAACCTTCAGAATTTTCTGAAACAGACAGCGTGTACACACAACATTCCTCATTCACTCTCCTTCTTCCTTTCATTCTCTATGGAAAAATTCATTTAGGAGATGGAGGAGGAAATAATATTAATAGTATTAAATAATAATACTAACGTTCTATGATAACTACTCATTTAAAGCCACACACTACTTTTGTTCATTGCTCTCGATATAAGAAGGGAGAGAGAGAGAGAATGGCGGGGAGGTGGCATGCAAAAGCATGCATGAGTGTAAAAAGTGTTAAGGAATGAGCAGGAGAGAGAGACAGAGAGAAGAGAGAGAGAGAGAGAGAGAGAGAGAGAGAGAAGAGAGAGAGACAGAGAACATTGCATGGAAGCTCCAATTAAAATGACCGTGATTCATTTCTCCAGCAAACGGATCCTCCTTTATAGGTATATAACATGCTATATATATAATGATGATAATAATAAGAATAAAAACAAACCTTACACCACAGTCCTTGTTAGCCTTATCTTCTGCTTTTAATTACACGTTTCTTTCTCTCTCCCAGCCACCTACCCACGACAGGGCAAACACATAGTCTTATACAAACGTTTTTTTTTCTCTCTCTCTCTCTTTCCTATATTATAGTTTAATTCTACTAAAAAGTAAGAATTATCATGTCCACTTCACATCTCTTCTCCCAACTCTTTTCCCTCCTCTAGCCCTCTAATCACATGGACGTTCAATGTTCTTACATAGGATTCCATTCTGTGAAAAAAAGCTCCCTATTATCACTATTATCATCATTATCTATTCCTTCCCTCAGATTTTTTCCCTCTTTCTATGGAAATAGATAGAAAAAAAATTTCTTTCTTTCATATTCAGTAAAAAATGTTTTTTTTTGGGGGGGGGGGAGAGAAAAAATGCATAAATATCACAGAGGTTGCACGTACCAGGAAAATGCGGAGTAGGGGTGGATTATATACAATGAATGAGAGTCCTTTTGTTTTAATTTCAGTTTAAAATCCAAGGAGCTGAAAAGGAGGAGATTTTCCCCTTTGTCATTGCTCTCTTTTATCCGTGTGTGTCCAAGGGATTTGAAATGCAACGAATTTATTATTACACATGATCAAAGGGACAAGGAAAGGAAGAAGATGGGGATTTCCAGGACGTCATAATCACCTGTTAGGGTGACGCCAAAGGGAATGAAAAAAATGGGGATAAAATTGTAAAATTAAAATATTTAATAACAATATTTAGTGGGGGAGTCCCTACCGGAGGGAATTCAGGGAAATATAGACGGTCAAAGAGAGAGAGAGAGAGAGAGAGAGAGAGAGAGAAAGAGAGAGAGATGGAGAGAATGACGACAAAAACCAGTAAAGATGTCATTAATTTTTCGGTGATGACAAATTCCATACAAAGGGAGGCAATCAAAAGATTTTTAGTGAAAGGAGCAATCAAGCTGGGGAAAATTAAGATATTCACCATAAAATATTGTGTAGACAAACTTTGAAAATCCAAGCTTATTCAAAAAATAACGACAAAGCTATATTATCAAATGAATTGAAGCTGTTAGAAAATTTGGAAAAATATTGTTTTCAAAAACCCTTTTTTTTTTTTATTATACTATGTGATTATAGCCCCTGAAATTATGCAATACTTCAACAGAAAAAGTGATATATACGGGGAAAGAGAGGGGAAAATATAATAATATAAAAGCAGTAACTCATGTAATAAAAGGAGGCATACATTTAAAAGAATCATGAACCATTGAAGAGGCACATTCCATCACGATTTTCCCCAGAGTTCACACTGCCCACTGCCTCTCTTTGACTACTATCCGACGACTCTTTTGCCACTATAAACCATCATCCAATGAAATATTGTGTTTAAATGGTATACGGGATGTCGGAGAAGAAGAAGTGGAGAAGTACAAAATATTATTATCGTAATTCTTGTAAATAATAATAATACAAAAAAATTCCCAATACATGTATGCACGAGCAGAAGGAATATCTTTTGGTCATATTTAAAAAAAAAAAAATTTGTGTGTACAAAAGACCGAAGGAAAATCCTCTCATATCCCTTCTACCTACATTTTTCTACGTTTTTTCTCATTTATTATTATACATTTATTCATTTCAGCACCATTTATTTTTCTGCAGGCGAGGGATGCTACACACTCCTTGAAAAGTCTACTTAAACCTTTCATTACTCATTACAATGGAATCTCTTTCCAACTATTCGCCACCGCCTTTATAATCTCCCCTGTCACTTGGATTTTTCCCCTTCCCCCGCTGTTTGCACTAAAAGAATCTGCAAGATATTTGCATTTGATCAAACCTTAAAAAAAATCATTCCTCCATTATTTCCTCAGATTTTGGGACCCTTGAATATCTCAAAATCTAATGGTACAATGGGGAAACTCCATGGGAATATTTTCAAAGGAAAACCGAGAACCATATCCTTTAGATTTTTTCTTTGGAAATAATTCAAAAACCCAAAGAATCTCTGGGAGCATCCTAAAGCCTACGTAAGTGAAATGCTTTTAAAGAGTAAAAAGATATAATTCCAACGGAATTCTTTGTTTTTGTTTCATTTCAACATGTAACCTGCGGTATTACTGTAACTTCTGTATGGTAAAACATTTAAAAAAAATATATGAGGAGAAAAAAAAATGAACTACTGTGGTCTTTCAGAGATGGACGGGAAGAAATATTGACTTCTTTGCACTCTTTTTCCTCATCCCGTTCACTACCACCATATAAGGGAGTGCAACTGGTTACCGCATATTTCAATCGATCCACTTAACCCCACAGCTCCCATTTACTTATTAGTCTTTTCTTTTAAGGGAGATGAGAGAGAAAAACAGCGAAAGATAGAGAGAGAGAGAGAGAGAGAGAGAGAGAGAGAAAGAAAAGAAATAGAGTCTCCTCCCTCATCTTGACATAAGCTCTTTTTCTTTCCGTCTTTGCGGCTTCTCCTCCCCCTTCTGACTTGTGTGGAGGCAACCCTTTGCTCCCAAACCACCACATTAAGATGCTTTCCCAACTCTATGATAAATGCCGACTTTTCCCTCTCCGTACAATTATGTAGATCTGCCCTCAAATATCAAAAAGAAAAATGTAATTATACCTGCATCATCTCCACCATGCAAACTAATAAAATGATAATCGTATTTCCGGGCAAAACAATGGAAAGAGAGCAAAAGAGAAAAAGAGAGAAAAATATACCCTCTTCATCAGGAATTTTTTTTCCTACCCTTTTTTAAACCACACATATAAATAATGTGTCCTGACATGTATTAGAGGGGAATTGGTAGAATATATTATGATAAATTATCCCTCTTCTTCCCGGCATGATTTGATGATTGTCCCAATGTGAGTGTGCCTGCATTGGAGGCATTATGATTATGATATGCAGAAATAAAAGGCTTTTCTCAAATGCTCACTTAATGCTGAAAATTTTGAAACTTGTGTGGCAAGTGGGATGAATTAAAAGGAAAAAGCCAGGATCCTGTCCCAATGTAAAATACATCTCCCAACCCACTTTGGTTGCTGATGAGGGATGGGAGAGAATATAAGAAGGCCTCAAGAAAAACTTCCATTTTTTTTTTGTTTGACCATATGCATATGGACAAGTTGGGAATGGAGAGGAAGAAAAACAGGTCTCAAAATGGAGAGTTTTTAGCGCAGCAAACAGAAATGCACAGTGAGGGAGGGGGGAAAAAGCCCACAGCAAAGACTTCCTCAACACTTAAAGGGAGAGAAAGGCTCAGACTGTAGGAATATTGAGAAAGGTACTTACTTTATCACAGAACACTTTGATTTGGCAGTAAGCGCGATGATAAATCGGACAATTGGGGTCACGCGGGTCATCATAAGTGTCAATTTGGAGGTGAAGGGGCAGTCCCTGGAAATAAAAAAAAAACAAATGCACATTAATATTTAGATCAAGTACTCACATTTCTTATTCATGTACTTATATTACAGTGTCAGTCCAAGTCTATAGTTTTATTCATTAAATCTACAGCATTCAGGTCCATTAATATTCGGTCCTTTTCTTGGACTTCTCTGTCTTTGGAATAAATGTCCAAGAAAAGGACCAGTTTCGGATGAAACATTGTATGTATCAAGATTTCAATTATGCTCCCATGAAATAGTCCATAAAGAAGCTCTTAAACAATGCACATGTGTACATACATATGTATTAGTAATGTATGGGAGAAAGAATGAGAAGCGGATGCTGGATAATGCCGACTGGAGGGTGAAAATACAAGTTTCTAAAAAAAAATGGGGGAAAAAGTGAAAGTAAATTTGTCAAAAAATCTCTAGAAAGCCCATTCCCTCCTTGTTACCCATTGACTATAAACACAAGGACCCTTTATGTACATGCCCTTAACAAGGGCCCTCTAATTCTCTCATTCATGTCCATTCCCTCATTTCCTCACACCTCAAACGAACCCAGAAGAGTGCAAGTGTGGAGAGGGAAAAGTGGAAGGTCCTCCTTTAAATTATCTAACTTCCATGAGGGTCATCAGAACAAGTAGATATTTGTATTTTTCAAAAAATAGATGAACAAATATTATGTATGTACAAAGTATTACTTCAAACAAGAGTGTGGAAAGAAGAAAAAATTACACCGACCATTCATTCATTCTTCTTACAAGTGCTTTTTTTTTTTTTACAATCCGAGAGAGACTTGGACGGAAATGTAGAAACACACATATGTATCCTGGACCTATTAAGGGCAGGCTATTCAGTGCCCTAAAATCCTTTTGGATGGTATGTATACCTTTGTATTTAGACGGGAGAGAAAGGGTTGAAAGGGAACCCTTTTCCTCCTCATCATGATGAGCAGGATGGTGCTACATGAAACCCTTTGATTGTGGCCACCTCACACACATTATTCATAGGGAGTCGGGCTTTTTTTTTTTTTTTGAGGTGGATAAAAATGCCGGTATGTAAGTATATATAAATGCACGTATAAATGCACGTATAAATGCATTACATAAATCCCCTAATAAATTCCGACGCATTCGTCCCTTTTATGGGGCTTAAATAGCGGAGCCTCAAGAGCGTACGTGCATACCCACACAAGGAGAAAAATCCGTGCCCACCGTCCACACAAGAGAAAAGAAAAGGACGGAAAAGATATAATAATTTTTATAAAAATCAGGGAATTTTTTCGCACTTGGTGTGGGAACGCATCTGTGCCGGACTCCATCATCCTTTGTACAGGGAAATGAAGGAGACTGTCAAAGAGAGAAGCAGAGAGAGAGAGAGAGAGCCTGGATTTTTTTTCATTATTACTATTATTCATCATTACTACAGTGGCAATAGGAGACGTCCTCGCAAGTTCTCAGGTTCTTTAGCCTTTTCAACAATTTCACTCGGAAGCTCATCAAATATTCCTATGGTCATGTGTGTGTATAATAGCCCAGTATTTTTATGATGGTGAGATCTCTCTCTTAACCTGGACTCTCGATACGACCATCACATGACCACACATACACTTTTATCTTCTACCAGGATTTTCTCACCGTCCCTCTCATTATGACACGACAGTCTTATAGAGAAACCAAAAAATCCCAAATTTTTTCTTCGTAAATATTTTCCATGAAAAATGTCCACAGCCGACCAGGTAATGGAAGAGAGACAAAGAGGTACATCGAGAGACAATGAGATGAGGGAAAAAAATATTTTCAACAAACCAAGCGTATAGTATAGTGTATAATGCTGTCGAATATAAAAATCCACGTTCCTTTCTCTCTCTCTCTGTTGATCATTTCCCACAAGAGATTAAATGGATTCTTACAATTAAATGCTCCGCACTACTTCCTTTCTTTTGAGGAGGTTACACACAGGCATAGGCACATTCCTGCGAAAAAACTATGATATATGGAGAGGGAGACCAAAGGAACATTTTTACGACACTTGCATGCACACATCCACATCAAAAGGTTATTCCACATGTTGTAATGTATTTCTTCCATTTCTTGTTTTTTTTCTCTCTTTTTGGTTAAATGAGTATATACTTCCTCCTTATCACACTTCTTTGGTCATTTGAAACGTCTTTTTGACAATGTTGGCGGAGGGGAAGAGAGAGAAATCTTCGTTTTTCTTAGTATATATGCTACCTGTTGCATTAAAATCCCTCTCTTTCTTCCTCGTTGAAAGTTCAACAGAAAGACAAGATGAAGGAGAGGGAAAAAAATATTCCACTCAACGATATAATTTTTAATGCAAACTTTGATATCATACAGGAGTTTATCAATATCTCCAAGTGTTTTTTCCTTATAGTTCCTTATGCCTCATTTAAGTTTTCTCTTTCACTCGTAGAAATCTGCTGAAGAAACCCTTGAAAAAATTCCAGGAATCCTTCCCGGCAAATTTTGCACGTTAAAAGGACTCTTTGGGGTACTTTGAAATAGAAGTGAAATAGTACAGCGCATTTGGACTCATCCGAAATCTCCAGGAAGGACATGTCCAAGACTAATTTGTGTTCAAATGTGCTTAATTCAAACGGGAATTTTTTCACCTGTGTAGTACATGAGGAAAAGAATACTATATCCCATATTAATTCATACTAACCTTATATAAAGTTCAAGATAGCCCATTACTTATTTCTAACAATAAATCAGGGAGAAGTAAAAAAAAAAAATTTCATTTGAGGACAGGACATAAAAATGTTGAAGCTCATGTTGACTTATCACAAAATCTTTCATATGACCTACGATTGTATTTACATGCATATACCACCAGACGAAGGTGAGACTGACACAGCGTAGACGACGGTCACCACAAAGGAAGAGATAGCATTTGCCCGTGTATACATTGCCACTATTCGTCTCCGTGATAGCTTTACAAGCATTTATAAAAAAAAAAAATTCCCACCAAAACTTATAATTATCTCTGTCATATTATATCCCCTATACACATGTATATTTCCTCATCTTCCCATAACACATGGCTTTTATAGGAAAAAAGAAGACGGGGGTGGTTTCCTCACATGTCCTGTATCCATGGACTGTGCGAGTGTGAGAGCCATACAATTGCGTGTACTTGGAATTTTTTATTTATTTTTTTTGGAGGGAAAATATTATTCTTTTCCCTGTTCAAAAAAGATTTTTTGAAAATGTGTTATATACCCCAAAGAAATGGGTAGGGGGGAGGAGGAATTTACTACAATATCCGTATCCAGATTTTTTTTATTGTTTAGGGTGAAGAACAATAATGTCCCCCTTTCCTATTGTAATAATAATAAAAATTTGCCATCTTTTTCTTCCCGTCAAATGGAGAAGGAACCATTTATTTCTATTTTACTCAGAAGAAAGTATAATACTTGTAAAAAGACGGAGAGGGTCAATTTTTTTCGGAAAGGGACAGAAAAAAAAGGGGACGACACGAGGTTCGTCTTGATACATATGTATATAACACATTATGTATGTACATAGGTACAGAGAACTTTTGTCAGAGCTCCAGGGTCAGAATGGCGTGTCAAAGGAACAACAACGAAGACATGCCAAAATAACCATATCATTATATCTTCATAATAACAAGGGAGCTAAATGACTCTGCTTTCCTCTCTCTCTCTCTCTCTCTCTCTTTCTATCTCTCTCTTCTCTTTGCTCTCTCTCTCTCATTCTTTTTCTTCATATCACGCAATTCCACGCCAAAAAGCTTTGGGAGTGAGTGAGTTAGTTAAGGAAAGAGAGAGACAGAGAATTGAAAGCAGGGGAAATATGTTTATACATTTTTAAAGTACTCTTCAAGAGTATGATGATTACGCATCCACACAACATGTGACTTTTATAAGGGAAGGACTTCTTTGGGGTCCATTATGCATGACTTCCCTAGGACTGGAGACATTACGGTAATAACCATTGTTAATTGCCCGTTTAATGGTACAATTTTTTAAGACTCATTATTATTATCATATCATTATTACTACTACTACGGTGATTCCTCATATCACCTATAATAACTCTTTCTTTCTATGTATGTACATATTCTCTCTCTCTCTATCCCTTCCTTCGTCAACATAAATACTATGACTAGAAGAGGACTATGAATTGTGCGCAATATGAATATTATTTTTCTTTATGTGACGTAAGTTTTGTTTTTCCTTCGGTGCAAATGTCATATGTATAGGCTTTTGGGTTTCACAAGGAGAAGGAGACCTTCTGAATGAAAGATATATCATAATATCATCAACATGATCATCGCCATCAATCCTCATCAAATCATTATCCTCATCACCATTATCTCTGTTAGATACCTCCACCGTCACCTGCAGCAGCGTTTTTGGCACAATCAAAAGGACCTTTAAAGTTTACGTACAAAGGTGTATACAATTATTAGCTCGTAAAAAAAACAAAAAAAAAATCTTTCAATTCTTATAGTTTTCCACATTAAAATAATTAACACCTCCAAAAGACTCTCTTGTCCTACTGTCTCCCTTTCTCCCTTCTTCCTCTTTCTTTCTCTCTTCTTCTCTGTCTCTCCCTGAATCCTTTTCATCTCTCTCTCGCTTACTTTTCTTTACCCTTGTCATAAATTGAGAACGTCCCAGAAACACTTTTTGTTTTGTTTTTTGTACAAAAACATGCGTGCAAGTGAATCGTACGTCTGAATATTTGCTGTTCAAATACATGCAAAAATGTGAGGATAGTAAAATTGAAAAAAAAATAGTTAAACTCTTCAATGAAGTAATCAAGGAAGACTTTGGACACATTTTTATATCTAAAACGTCATCCCATTAGTAATAATAGTTGTAAGGTATACCCACGCCGTACTAATACCCATACAGGGCATATCCAATGACTTTGGAAAGACCTTGTTGACTATACGGTGATCATTCAAACTAAAAGGAAATTGGATTAAATGCAATTGCGAGGTAAAGAAAAAAAAACAAATTTTCCTTGTGCATGTCTTGTCACCTTTTGGGTTTGTGTCTTTTAGAAGATGCAAAAGGAGAAACCATGTTCACAAGTATTTCTACGTCCTCTCCAACCTCTACTAATTAATTGTGGATCTTTGGAAATTCAAAAAACTTTTCAGTGTATGCATACTAGACAAGGAAGATCAAAATTGATTTCACTACATTTGAATGCATGTTCTCCCTTTGGGATGATTATACATTCGTATATAAATGAGTGCGTGTAGAAGTAATGGTAGTAACAATCAACACCCACCTCAATCATGAGAGTTCCAAAAAAGGACGTAAATGGTCCAATCGTTTCCCAAATACACTCGTCAACTAATCATTATGGTCAACTACTGACTATTTTATTATTGTACATGCTCCAAACTGACTGAGGGACTTGGGTCATAATCACCATGCCTATATCCGGCCTTTTTTTTAAAGGGGCGGAGGGAAAAGTGTGAACTGACGATTTCCATTGGTATGTGGGAGACATACAAAAAAAAAATTAAAGATGGTGTTTCCCCCCTTAATCTCTCCAATATCTCAATGATCTAATAAATAATTTGGGGATGGACAGAAAATAAGTGTATGTATACAAAAAAGAAATTAGTTGATACAGCAGCATGCTGTATAAAACAAAGGGAGATAATAAAATGTAATAAAAGCCCCTATCCGATTACACCTTTGACTATACATAGTAATACGAGCAAATGAAGGAAATTTCTCACTTGTTTTCATTGGCCATTTAAATGATTGGGAGATAACAAAACAGAATGAGATTCCCTTTAGTTCATCTCCCTTTGAAAGTTTTTTTTCTTTTTTTTTTTTCATTAGAAGAAAAAATGGAGTCGTTTGTGACCACGCAGATTTGACTATTCAAAGCTAATGATGGGGACATAGGACAATAGAAAGGACAAAACGATCTAATGACTGTCATTGTATATCCCCTTGTTTATTTCTGTATGGAAAAAAATAAAATAAAGGCGTCTACTATATGTAAAGGTAGGTAGGAATATCTGTACTCAAAATTTATGCAGGGGAGTCGTTTTCCTTCCGCTGTCTTTTCCAACCAAAAAAAAAAAAAGAAAGAAAATAAATAAAACGACATCATCCCTCGACCATTTGACATGAGACAAAATGAAAGAAGGGGATATAGAAAGAGGGAGAGGCCACAAAGAGCCTTTTGTCCACAGCCTTTAAGTACAGGGAGAAGTCAATGATTGAATTAAAATTGAAGAGAGGTAATCTATACAAGTGACATTCGATTTCTTGCCTTTTATGAGGTGAAGAAATGCTTGTTAGAAATTTATAAAGAGAGAGAGAGAGAGAGTGATGTGGACATCAAGATTGGTCCAAACAGCGACATGTTCTCCTCCCCTCCTCACCCCTTTTTTTTTTGTCTGTCAACGCACTAGTCAGCCTCGTGTTTCCCATAGTAATACTAATAATAATGAACCTAACGACAACACATACGTGAAATTCACCCATTCCCACTTTCTTCCTTTTACTTCCAAGATATAATTTATCTTTCCTTTTAGAACCTATACATAAAGTAGGCAAGTGCTGTATGTAGTGCCTTGTCCAAAAAAAAATATAGCACTCGTTACTTCCAACACTTTATTTTCACGTTCCAAAAACCCCCAAAAAAATTAGATGATGTTGATGACGAGCCAAGAAACCACGAAGGGAATGAGTGACACCGGAGACAAAAAAATTGGAGAGATGAAGCTCTTTTTTTTTTGTAGTGGACCACATGATAATGTGTTAAGGTAAATGCAGATTGGCGTATACTTAACATATAGGCAGACATCCATATTAGGCATGTCCATGTGATGTGAGCCCGACGAGTGCGACCATTATTCCTATTTATTTTAGCTAACATCTTATAATTTAGTCAATTTCTACTCCAACAACCGTATTTTATGAGCTGAGGGAGATAGCAAATTTGTGAGGGAGAGTGACAGCCAGAGAGAATGGGAAAGAGAGGCAAACGGAGAGAAAGTCTGGGAACATGGGAATGAGCGAGAAAGAGAAGGAACGAGAGAAAGAGAGAAAAAGAGAGAGAAAGAGACAAAACGAGACAAAAAAAGTGGTGTGAATGTATACAAGGACATTTGCACGAGAAGATAAGCATTATTGGATGGATCGTATGTATTACGAGAAAGAAAAAAAAATTCGGACAATTTATTTCCTCTTCACCACCACGGAGCAGAAAAACATCACAACACACCACATGGACCAAATCATATAAAAAATCCTCTTTGATATTAGAGAAGAAAATATTTAAAAAATATATATATATATGATCCTCGAATATGAATAATCACTCAGGGTCAGCAAATTCACTCACGTGTGTGAATGAACACGATGGACGATGCAGGAGGGGTGTTTTTTATGGATGAAGCCTTCATCCGTATGTCTTCCCTACACGTAAGTAATTGACGAAGTTTGTACATTTTGTATACATGTCAGAGCATTAGTATTATTGCCGTGACTTGAGTATAACATTACTATAGGGGACAATTTTATATTCAAAAGAGAGAGAGAGAGAGAGAGAGAGAGAAGAGAGAAACGCAACCCAGGTGGATGACAACAATGCATTGAAGAGGAACGACAACTGTAATAACAAGACCCTCCCTATACCTGTCCAGGGAGTAGAGGGAAAAAATCAGGGAAAGACAGAGAGAGAGAGAGAGAGAAGGTGAAAAAAAAGCACGAAGAAATGTCTAAAGTCGAGAAAAAAAATTATAAGTACCATCACCAATAAGCTTAATGTAATTTTACAGGGAGGTTTCCTCATGAACATTTCCCCCAAAAACTCACAGTGTAATAATGCTAAGCAACAATGAAATAAATGTTCATCCTTCAGCAAATGACAATAATTTTTTTTTCTTAGTTGCCAAAAAGAAAAGAGGTAAAAAAAAAAAGGAACAGAACTATTTACATTGCTACCCCCTCCATACTTCATGGAGACGGCTTTGTCAACCTATATCCATTTACCTGCCCTTTACAATGGATCAAGCTTATATAGTGGAATGAAAACATACAGGGGGTGAAAAAGGAGTTAAGGTAAATTTATTTTTTCTATCACCAAACCCTCTCCTCCACCTCCTTTTCCCCTCAATTCACATTACACGCCGTTCACACACATTCAGTCGATTTATGCAAATTTCCAATTAAGTCAATGTCAATCATGAAATCCTTTACGTTTCACTGATGTGACACACACATACACAGGCGAGAGAGAAAAAAAAACTTGTTTGATGGCAAAAAGAGAGAGAGAGAGACAGAGAGAAAATGTACTACTAGCTTGTCCTCTGCTTCTTCATGATTTGACTTTTTCAGTCGATCTCTCTCTCTCTCTCTGTCTGTATAAAATGTCTTCGAAAAGAGGATTACAGACTAACATACTACACTCACGCTAGAATTACTACAAAAACATATCCACAAATTCCGACGAAGAGAATGATTTTGGATATAAAAAAAAATGTATTAAAGAAAAAAAACATTATAAGGAGAAGACCAGAGAGTAGGGAAAAAAATTGGAAGACGACGACGAAAATTGTCATCTTATCTATTGCCTTTCCAAATGACCGAAGATGTAAGATCCTTCTACCTATTTTTTGTTATTTTCCTTGTTGTTTCTCTCTCTCTCTCTCTCTCTATGAGTTGAATACTGTAATCATTTCTTGACTTCTTTATCTTTTACTTCACCAATTCACTTTATTTTTTTCTCATTTCTCTCTCTCTCTCTCCGTTGGAACAACTTTGACTGTCTATCTCCCTACAATGACAGCAATCCTTCATCGTGTATATCCTTCTTGTTATCCCAAGTCAACTACTAACTCAGCACACATCATATGGAGGTAATACAATTTAATATTTAAATACAAGTGGAGAGGGAGAGAAAAAAAATCTACATAATCTCCTTCCCCGTAAAGTATATAGGACATTGGCAAAGAATATGGATATAGGGAAAAGAATATAAATATAGTGAAATGACAATAAAATAACGCACCAAACTAACCGTCAAATCAAATTCCATGTCATGCATTTGAACGACAAAAAAATAACCAAATCCAATGAGAATGTAGGCGTACTTATGTAAGTGTGTGCAGCCATGTTATATGCGTATATATAATTTCATGTCATTTCCTCCTCATATCTCTAACACGTCCATACATGTAAATGTGTGAAGAATTACAAGTACAAAAGTAGAGGGGAAAATGTGCAGAGAAAAAAAATGTTTTTTTTCTCCTGTCTCTCACCTTTACGCCTTTTTGACTGCTGAAATCCGTACTGAGACACTGGACGGCGACGTTGATCTGTAGAAAAAAAGAAAAAAAAAAGAAGTAATAATATATTATGAAGGAATGTGCTGAAAAAAAATATTAGGATTCTATATCTTTCCAATATCTTGGTTGGAGTCAAGTAATTACTCTCATTAGACAAAGGCTTTAGTGCTAGTAGGAAGGGATTTGATCCCTAGGAATGACGTGAGAGGATAAGGCCAGAATGACGTCTTTTGCGCTTTGAAGACAGGGAAACAGAAGCAAATCCTTATTTCTTTTTCACTGGAAGATCATTGGGATTTATAGGAACATGGGGGATTTTCACATTTTATATAATAATGAGATTCAACTCTTCTTTCTTTGCATTTCCTCATACATATTTTTTATTGTGCTTCAAAACACGAATCAACCAACAACGCAAGTCAAAGTACCTGGAGCTTTGATGGTCTTAATGAAGGCTCGTGGGTATTTAATGAGCCTAATGAATGACACACATCAGCTGTGATGATGTACATCACAAACATTTGAGTGAAATATTTCCCTCATATTTTTTTTTAGGAAATCCCACACTTATTTTTTTCTCTATTTTGATCTTCCAGAAACTCTTTATCATCATATCAAATACCATGAACAAGGGCCAGAAGCCGTTAACATTTTTTTTGGGGGGTTTCTTCCCACAATAAAATCCCGGTGTCCGCTTTAGTTACATAGATTTAATTACCGTCCCTTAACCACATAAACGCTTGTAAGCGAACCAATGATAATCGGGATAGATGTTGGGTGTAGAAATAATAAAACTTTTAACTTTTTTTTTTTTAACATTTCCATCTCATCTCCATTCTCAATCTATGTACTACAAAACCTCCCCATCACCCCCATGAGCTCCCAAATAACGGTGGGGATTGACAAAAGCACCTCGTCAGATTGGGGGAAAGAGATTTGGATGCGATTAGCTATTAATAGATACAAGGAGTTACAGGGTGCAGGGGCAAACCTTCTTGTAATGGTAATAACATTGACCAGATAACGCTTTATGTACCATTTGAAACCGGAAAAGAAGCAGGTTCTCTAGGTCAAAAAAAAAAATAAACAAATGTTTTCTTTTTATTCGTCTACACATTTTATCATGTTACTTTCTATCCGGGCAAACAAGCCATAGTCGTTTATCACTTATTTTAAGTACCCACAGTTTACAAAAAAAACTCACTCATCCTATCTTTATAGTAGCCTACAGTGTACATACAGCGACTTCCATCAGTCACATTTCACCACTAATTACTATCATAAATGTTACCGTAAACAGAGAGCCCCACATTTCTTGGGGAGTGTTGAGTGTAGAGTCACTTAGGCTTAATAGAATTAAGGTAGCAAGTACGAAACGAACCGTTTCTATAATTAGGTGCAGAGGGAGAGAGAGAAAGAGAGATGAAAGAGAGAGATCAAATAAAAGAGAGATGAAAGAGAGAGAGAAAGAGAGAGAGAGAAAGAGATGATTCCCCCCCGTGGGCAGGAAGGCTTTGATGTAAAGAGGAAATGATGGGAAAAGGAGATGAATAAGGAAGAGAGAGAGATTAAAGTAGAGCAAAAGGATAATAATAATAAAAAAAAGCGTGGTTGTGAGCTGTTACTATTTTCTTCTTTTAACTGCCTGCCTCTTTCCTTCACCCCCAAAAAAGTGCATTGTGTACAAGGTAATTATAATTAATGCTCGGATTAAGCCAAGGAGGAAAGGGAAGGGTTAAAGGAGGCTTTCATCAGAGGATTGGTCCGAATACATCATGGGACAGGTGGAAGGACACAAAAATATACATTAAGAGTGTAATTCAGAGGGCAAAGAGAGCATCCTCAACATCTCTCATTCTCTCATTGTCATGACTTCCGTCTTGTCAGGAATTAAAGGAGAGAGAGAGAGATGGAGACAAAAAGAGGATGGAAGAAAGAGACAACTGCTTTGTTCTTCTTCTGACATTCTCTTCTTTTTTTCAAAATCTTTTTTTTTTGCTCCTCCCTCCAGCGTCTTCCTTTCCTCCTGCCTTGTAACATGTGTGCCAACATCAAGAGTAATAACAAGAAGGTAAGATCAGGGCAACTGCTACCATTTGTGCCTACCTCAGTGTGGTATTTACCCCTATTTAATGCGTATGATTAACAATTATAATTATCTACTTCCTCCTCCTTTGGCCTTCTCCAGATAAAAGGCTTATTAGCATTATTATTAAAAGAAGAAAGAGTGTCCCCCTCCCACAAAAATAAATATATTCCTTTCATATATATGACTATATAATATACACCCCTCCTGACTCTCAACATGGTTTGAGGATGAAAATAAAAATTAAAAAAAAAAAAGAATCCCAGGAACCGCACACCAAAAATATGTACAAAAGAAGATGGATGGATACATCAAACAGGCGGGGAATTGAAATCTAATCACATGCCAAGCGTCCCATTCTCATCATTTGTGTTGGGGGTAAACACGGGGGGAGAATGGGAAGATAAGCAATTATTATTTTATTACTTATCAGGCAACCAAATAAAAAATACAACATCAGAATTGCTTCTCCTCCCTTTGTCCGTCTTTTATTCGTCCAAAAAAAAAATTCTCTTTCCACCTCCATGACTTTTCCCATGGGTATAAATACAGGAGAGAGAGCAAGGGTAAATATACATGTGTACAAAAATTATACATTATCAATAGCCTTTTATATTCCTCTAATTTCCCTCTTCAACACCGTGTTCAACCGGGGAAAATTTGATGGAAGGCTAAGCTTCCATTTGCTTTAATGGAATCAGTCATTGTGCTAAACTCTCTCTCTCTCTCTCTGTCTCTCTATTTTGATCTTTCATTTTTCTTCAACTTTCTCTTCGTTTTTACTGCGTTTCCCCCTTTTTCACTTGTCTTTTTTCGCTTTCTTTCACTCTCTCATGTTCCCTGATTGTCCTTTTCTGTTTGCTTTCCACGTATTTTTTATTTATTCCTCTCTCTTTGTATTTCGCTGTCTCGTTTCCATCTCGCTTCTTCTCTCTCTCTTTCTCCCTCTCTCCATCGCTGTCAAACTCTCGGCACGCAAAGCCCCACAAATGCATTAATGGATTAATCCCCGTTTATTATAATGACAATGGGAACAAAATAAATACTTTTAGGTCAAGGAATTGTTTCACGATTCACGATCCCTGAGCAACTAAACCATCCCATATGTACACACATTACGTATTGTCTCTCCAAAAAAAAATAATAATTTGAAACCTAAAAGTGTAAGTTGATCTAAAAACCACTTTGTTTGGATGAGAAAGCCTACTTACTACAAAGTCAGATCCAATAACTATTGTGATGGACACCTGATCATGTCCGCATTCTTCCATGCATACTAAAAAAATATATAAAAAAACCTGAGAGAACATCAAACTTCTGACGTCCCTCCCTGTAACGTAATTCAATGTGGATGAAAAGATTTTCACCCTGATAATCACATTAGTGGTAGGATGGGATAATCCGTGTTAAAAGTGCTGTTTCCCCCTCTTCCTCCTCTCTCTCTCTCTCATAACTTTTAATGGGAATTATCCCGTCACAATGTCCTCTTTTGGAGGATCTAAATACCATTTTAGTTTTCACGGGGAGGGGAAAAAAATAAAGCACGGTAAAAAGTCGTTTGTGTGGAGGCTTTTAAAACAATAATAATTAATTATCATTATTCCAGAAGACCGGAGACGCGTGGAAGGGTGAAGGGAAAGAAAGAAACTATTTTTATTACATAAAATAGTTTTCATTTGTATACGCAACCCAGACAAAAAAAAACCAGAAGATGCATTTCCCTTCCTTGTCTGATGATTTTTTTTAGTGTTTACTCCCTATTTCTCCCCCATATATTTCCTCTCCATAGACCTCGTGGGCTCTTGTGATCAAGGGCTGATAGGAGAGATAAGAGGAGAGAGGGAGATTTTTCCAGAGAAAGAGACGATACATTATCCTCTGAAGATGAAAAAAAAATCTATGGTGGAGTACTTTACCACTGCCAAGATAATGAACTGTACTATAGGTGAAAAGGCAATTCCACTCATTTGGAAGAAGAGCCACACGATGTAGAAGGAGACAAGGGAAGACGGGGAGGGGAAAAAAAATAAATTTACTGGACGTAATATCTACATGTACCTACAGATATACATATGTATATGCACTTGAAAGGGAGAGAATCCAAAAAGGTGTATACTTGGCAGTCATGTGCCAAATATTGAAAATAATTACGTCATGATTTAATTCTTGGCCTTGGATGTGTCGACTATGAAAAGGGATGGCATTAAATTTCACTCAGCATGCACGCAGCCCAGGAGCTACAGTCGGTTCATGTATCACATCTCATCCTCTCTCTCTCTCTTTCTCTCTCTTTCTCTCTCTT
>JAQGBT010001304.1:0-33682 GCA_034698585.1 Disparrhopalites patrizii
TTTCTCTCTCTTTCTCTCTCTTTCTCCCTCTTTCTCTCTCTTTCTCTCTCTTTCTCTCACGTTCTCTCTCCATTCCTCTCGCTCTTCCTTTCTCTTCCTCTCTCATAATGTTATATCTCACCTTTCCCACAAGAACCTATGCACTTAATCATATGGCGTTTTTACTTGAGACATCCCTTCAACGAGCTTGCCCTATAATAAGGCTTCCCACACATGGCCATATATCCATACGTAATAGGAAATGTGCCAATATCCTCCCACCTCACACATGCCTTCTCTTTTGGATGAGAAAAGGCTCCCCTATAAAAAAAGGAACTTCCTCTTTCATTCTTCATATATAGAAACATTTGTAACATTAATAATACATACTTACTTTTTGCCATTCAGATCGAATTAGTTTGTAACTAAAAAAAATGTTGCCAGCGCAAGAGACAAATTATTAGAAAATTCCTCTCGCACATACCCTTTTCTTTAGATTCTTCACTCACTTGGAATGGAGATGGTTGATGACGTTAGCCGGTGCTATCATAATTGAGTTAAATACCTATAAAAGCGTTACCCGGCGGTGTTATTCCTAATAAAGGTTGTCATATTGATAATACATTACATGTTAACTGATAGAGAATGAATAAACAGGTATTACGGAGGTACGGAGGAAAAATGTGGGATATACTTTTAAAAAAATGGACTGTTCACAAGTACGAAAAAGAAATGCATGTGAATCGAGGGAAAAAGCTTCAATTTTTCCCCGTTACCCCTTTTCGCCCTTTCGTTCCTTTCATTTTTATGTCCTTGCAAAAAGCGTAAAGACTTACAACACATAAACTGTAAAGCCGGGCACACAAGAAAAAAGGGGGAGAAAGTGGACATGGGAGAAAAATGGGGTTGTTTTTTCCAACATTTTCTTCTTTAAAGGAGCAGCGAGAGTAAAAAAAAAACACACACTCTCCACATGTGTGTTAGACCTTTCTTTGTTGTCCAGTCTCAACTATTACCTGAACGAGGATTTTTTTTGTTGGGCCTTTTTCTCCTTTCGCCTTTATGAGTGAAACATGGGAGAAAGTACGGCGAGAGAAAAATAGCTATAAAATTTCTTGAAGATATAAGCCCAGAAAATAAAAGTGGAGTACAATGGAACACCTACAAGGGCTGGTAAAAACACGTGTGTAAGGGAGCATATACACAACACATATTGACCCGTGTGAGAAAATACAAAAAAAAAATACTCCCATGTATTTATAGGGGGAGAGAAAGCTCATAGGAAATGTATTGGCGAAAGTCGGCTGGCAATTCCAGGAGACGTGTAGAGGCACTAAGGGAGACACATGGGCCAAACCTATGTACATATGGAAAAAAGATGGATAGCGGGGAAAGGTGTAAAAGGACAGAGAGAAAGTAGCTCCTCGCTACATATGGGCACTAGATAAACATATGTAAATCACGAGAGAAAGTAGGTGTAAAATACATACAAAATGTATGGAGAAAGTCTATTTATTTCCCTTGCAAAGTGAAAGCATACGTATTGTCCTGGTGTTGCCAACATGAAAGTATCTGCGAAAAACTATCTTTCCTACATTTACACCCATCACGTTCCACAGGCTGGACAAAATTAACATTTTTTTTTTGCAGGAAATCCAAATTTAAAAGCAAGCCCAATTAAACGTATACAGTGTTTCAAGAGAAATTTTTTAGGCTTTATATCCAAATTGGAATTTCACACTGCAGACTAAAAGGGAATTTTTCGGACCAAAATTAGTTCCCACAAGTTACACGGAGAAAGTCCAGCCTCGACATTAACCCACAAAATCCCACTTTTGTATGAAAGAACAAGGGAATATGGGGAAAGTACAAGGAGTCTATTAAAAATCACAAATGCAGACTAAAGGAAACAAAAATTAGAAAATATACAAAAGATGGAACAAAGGCGGAAGGTACATAAATGTATAGGGATTTCACAAAACGGGGGAAAATGTAACCCAAAGGATGCTTTCCCCTCCTCAATGTGTATTTCTCCCCTTTTCTCTTGGATCTTTCGTCAATGAATGCCCCCCTTTCATTACTCCTATATCCCTGGAAAAACGCGGCACATTCAAGTCTCCTTCAATGCAATGTCCATCTCTCCCTCTTTTTTTCACCTCATTCTATTTTTGGGGTTGTGCCTGACCTGAAAAGAGAAATTGTATACAAGAAGGAAGTTATTGAGAAGCTCTTCTCCCTCTATTCCCTTCCCATTCTCTCTGCCTTTCTCCCTCGTGTTTTATTTTCGCTCTCTCTCTCTCTCCCTCTCTTTTTCTCTCTTGTGCTTTGGAAAAAAAAGCAGTCTGTACACACCCATTAATGGCAATATATCAAAAGGTTATATGTAAAAGAGGATTCTACGCACCGACACACACACGTCCGTGTGTACGGGAGTGATACATGGTGACTTATGGGGAACGTGTAATAACAAAACGAAACATCCGTCACAGACTGAGTCCCAGGTTGACTGGGGGGAGTAAAAAGTAATAGGCGTATACAGTCGTACTTTCCCTTTGTAGTACACTCTTCCCGACACACAGTTGTTGTCCCCAGAGAAGAAAGACTCCCACTAGGCACGGCGTACTCGGAAGCTCTTATCAAAGCTTTTCTCTACCGGGCCATTCCCTCGCCCTTCTATTACTTTCCCTATTTCTCTTCTTACCCTCTTTCTCCCACTCATAAATTGTGCTCCTATACCTGTATTTTCCCCTTTCTGGGGTCTCCGTGTCTTTTTCCCCCATTTTCACAGATATTCCCCTCTCCATCCATTACCTATTGATAATCTCCCCTTTACTTTCACCATTTGAGCTAATACCTTTCTTTCATTTCACTTCCTCCTTTCGCCGTTGTCAATTGGAATGTAAATCTGCCTTTCCTATTGTTGTTTCTGTGGGATTTTATTTATTTTTATCTCTCGTATAATTCCATAAATGCTTTGAATGCTTCGAATTCTTCCAATTCTTTGAATTCTTGACTTTCCTCTAGCTTTCTCTTTTTGTGGGATGCTATTCGATTTGTCTCTAATTTATTTTCTTCCCTTCTATCCTTCAGTTTTATTGCGGCACTTCTGCGGTTTGGAATTTTTGGAAACAAATCACAATTCCATTTTTGGCTAAATCCCAATTGTATTTTTTAGGTTGACGAGTGCATATATAATTATTACTTTCTATTTTATAGTTTTTTCGGTAATAAACTTGTAAATTTTTATCTTGGTCCTTTTTATGCAATTTCATTTGGGGAAATTTCCTTCTATATCCTTCCAAACTTTCTACCTTAAATTATGCCCAGTTTTTCTCCCGTATGTTTTATTCTAGCTTCTAGATTTTTACCGTCGCTTCTAGCTCTTTCTTCTGTTTATGATCGGATGCTTTCTCGTTTGGCTCTATCTTCCGCTCCACCTTGGAAAAGTTCTCTTTCAAACCTTTTTTCTCCTTTTCACTCCTTTACCTAACTTTCTCCTTTACAACTTTCAATTTCAGCTTTTTGTCTCTTTCTCCCTGGAAGCCTTCATTTACGTATCTTTTTGAACAGCTTTTTACTGGCTCTTTGGAAAATTTATCCTTTATAATCTCCCTGAGCACTTTCTCTTGTTGTTATTTTCCTTTGTGTGCTTCCATTATCACATGGTATTTCTCTGCTCTATCCGACATTTTTTTAATTATTTTGGACTTACTCGTTTGTCTCGCGGAGAAAAGTTTAAATTTACTTTCTCTTTCATTTTTTCTCACTCGCATTTATCTCTTGGATTTTGTTCTTGTCTCGTGACTAAATTTGCTTTCAACAATGTCCTATTCTTTGTGGCATATTTTACTTGCTTTTACTTTCTCCATTCTTCTTCTCCTCCCTCCTCTCAAGTCCCCCTTCTCTCCAAATGACTGTTCCCATATTTGCATATACACGTAGAGGGAAGCATGTATCATAATAAATTCATAATCGACATTCAAAGCTGAGGCAGTAAACACGCAAAGGGGTTTTTATTCCCCTTTCACACTATTATTTACCCTCCCGGTATGCATGGATACAAGAGAGTACTAACACAAATTTATAAATAGACTCAGTTTCCTTCTCTTCCCTTGGTTCTATCCATCCTTTTCTCTTTTACAAACACACCTTACGTTCTTTCACCATAAAATTAGAAAGTTTTACATAATTACATTTACTTCCACGGAGAATTCCATTGTACATTGTCCCAGTTACGAGGCCTTGAATTTCAAATATAATCCTCGTTCCTTGTTATTACAGCTTTTCTTTTGTTTTCGTTTCTCCATCCTCCCGAAATGTGGTGCACTGACTGTGCAAAATGACCTCAATGAATGCCTGAACATTGAGGCACAGATGAATAGCTTATGCAAGCAGCACATGCATTTGATTTTAAATTATGCACATCAATTAATTATGTTTTTACAGGTATTTCCTTTCAGTAGTTCCAATGTACTCCTAAAACAAAATCAGGAAAAGTTGTTGCGGCAAGTTCCTTCTAAGAGGAGAAATTCCACGTGGGAACAAAATGGATGGGGGAAGCGTGTGAGGATTTTCTGACGTGTAGAAAGCGATTAATGGGAGAAACACGTGAAGAAACAAGCGGTCGATGTGTCACCGGATGAAGAGAAAAACATAGACAATGAAATTAAAGTACACAGGAAAATGGAATATATTCTTATAAAGACAATTTATAAATAACAGAGGGAAATGAATTTAACAAGATATGCTCGGGGAACAACTATGTATGCAGATACAAAGGCAGTAAAGACACCTGAGAAGGACAAATGAGACCAGGGAAAGAGAGAGAGGCAGAAAGAGAGATGGAGAGAAAGAGACAGAAAGAGAGAAAAAGAGAGAGGGAGAGAAAGAGAGAGACGGAGAGGAAGAGAGAAATAGAGAGAGATAGAGAGAAAGAGAGAGAATTATTTAGAGAAAAACAAGAAACCGGAGAGCCTTTCCAGGTGGCATGAACAAGCCCATAAAGCAGGGGGGACATTGTATGTACAAAAAAAATGTCCAATAAATGTGATTCCATGCACAATCAACAACAAATAAGCAAGCGCCATGTACATATATTCACATGCATGTAGGTATACAGGTAATAAAAATGGGATTTTCTATGCGTGTACATTCCAAAACACACACAATTGGCACCCGAATCAATTTTTTATGTCCTTATGCTTTTGTCATTATTTCCCCCTTCCCTTCCACTTTCACTCCATCAATACATATTGACATGCATACACACACTTAACTATGTATGTATATGCGTTATTTACCACGCCAACTTTGCACGTGCACCCTATACATTCCTTAGAGCTAGAGACAACAGTTGCATATACAGCACTACATCTACCAACATGTGTACCAATATCTGTATTTAGTAAATCTTTCCAGTGAAGTATTCACATAAAAGTGAGCAAAAGATAGAGCGTAAACGGCTGAGAAAAAAAAACAAGACTTGTGACAACATAATTTTTGGCGAAGACGACGAGACTTGGAGAAAGTCATTTAAAGACTATCAAAAGACAGGGACTGAACAAAATATAGGTTTTGGAACTATAATTTACAGTGGGGGATAATTGACAGTGAAGAGAGAAAAATTACGAAATCGGAATCATGTGACGAAAAACGACCCAGAAGCACTGTACAAGAAAAGAAAGGGAAAAAATGCGTAAAGAAGGGATCACTAGGAAAATTGAACCCCGGGCGACTATACCGAACAAGAAGCTTGCAGAAGCTGACCAAGAAAAATGAATTAAAAACGGAAATTACACAGGAGAAACACAAAGTGTGGCAATTTCTGAAAAATCAAAAAGAAAGGGAAAAAAACTTTGAGCGATATGGCAAAGGACACAACAGCCTTTAGATAATAGGCCCAGGTAAGGATACTTGCCTAAAGACAGCTTTTAATCCAACGGAACGTTTTCGCTTGCACAACTCACTCTAATAACTACATTCAGCTCCATTTACGTTTTCCAATACAAGTAATGCTCCCACAATTATCATGTTCCCCTGTGTCTCTTTCTCTCTTCCTCCCTTCTTGTCCTCCGTCTCTTCCCCTCTTTCACTTACTCTCTGTCTCGCACACACATATTCAGTTATATATTCCTGGAGACATCAAACACATGTAAAACATATGTAAATACATACATATACGAGCGTGCAAAAACACACAAACACTCCAGTAGACACCTACAATGGATGGAGAAAATTGGCATCGATCGGAGACAGAGAGCGTATTCATTGTGCGAGTGCACTAGGCTATTTACGATTACCACCACTTTTTTTTGTTACATTTATGCATATTATATTAGTCGTAATAATCAGCGTATACACAAGAAGGGAGTTTTTTTCTCAATCCAATCCGTTAGTCACAAAGTGGTTTAAGTTCATCTGGTAAAGTTTCGACGGGAGATGGAGAGGTATATATTTATTCAACCGCTCAAAAAGGAAAAACGGGTTAGTGGCGTACATGCATTCATTTTATTGGGAAAATCTTCATTTTGAATCATTTAGACTTGAACCGTTTTGAACCAATATCCTTGAAATGTCAAGTCATCAACATTTGCACAGTGCTTTCTCCACTTTTTCTCTCTCTCTCTCTTTCTTTCTCTCTCTCTCTTTCTCTCTTTGTCTCTCTCTTTCTTTCTCTCTCTCTCTCTCTTTCTCTCTTTGTCTCTCTCTTTCTTTCTCTCTCTCTCTTTCTCTCTTTGGCTCTCTCTCTCTTTCTCTCTTTGGCTCTCTCTTTCTTTCTCTCTCTCTCTTTCTCTCTTTGTCTCTCTCTTTCTTTCTCTCCTTGTCTCTCTCTTTCTTTCTCTCGTTTTTCTCTTTGTCTCTCTCTTTGTCTCTCTCTCTTCTCTCTCTTTGTTCTCTCTTTTTCTCTCTCTTTCTTTCTCTCTGACTTTCTCTCCTTTTATCTCTTTCTTTTTTTCTCTCTGTTCCTTTCTCTCGTTTCTTTCTGTTTCTCTCTCGGTCTCTCTCACGCCTAAAGTTCAAAATTAGACAACATCCAGCGTGCTCTAATACAAGAATTGGTCATCTCCATTCCACCTTTGATTCAACCAGTGACTACGTCCAAATTCCCCACACCCTTCAAAAGCAAGAGGAAATACTAATACAGAGGACAATACTATACAAGGATTACGGATTTCTTGTAGGAGTTAATAATTCATATTCGAACAAACAAAGGCATTTCCTGTATTAAGGCACGCTGGAAACAATCATATTTTGCACTGTTAATCCTCCTTAGGTAACACATAACATAGGTAAATTGAGACGTGAAACTCATTTTTGGCTCTGCACATTTTTATTAGGTGGTCAATATTTTTCAGCTTGACCTATAGCTCAAAGCATTTTCCCAAGGCCTCTCCTCATTCATTATTTAAGTGCAAATATGATTGATTTTGACAAGTAAAATGGCAAACGACGGCATGTACCTCGTTAGAGTTATAGATTATTGACCAGGATTTACTCCATTTCTGAATTTTCCCCTGTTTATTTCAGACACTCGTTCTCCAGCTATCTCCAGCCATCTATTCATCGTCACTCATAGGTCCTGAATAGTAGCCAATTGAGAAAATGTTCGTCATAATTCTAATTGAAGAATATGAGGGAATGTTTTGGGGAGAGGACCATATTTTTTAGAGATGAGAGAGGGCATCCTACTAAAGTGCTTTCTAACATGCATGCATGTATACATACATTTGAAGAGTTATTCTTCTCCTGCATTTAACAATAGCTTCTCCTCGTAATGGAAATGCGTACTGGGAGAGAAAAGAGTAATGCTTGTATGTACGTCCATTAAAGAATTAGTAGGTTTTTTTTTGAACAAAAAAAAATAGAGAAAGAAGGGGGAAGGAGGTAGAAAAAATTTCTATGATGATTGCCTTATGAGTGGAGTGCTTCTACTCATTCTGGATCTGTTAAGACAGACAAGGATACATGACTCCATTTACAATGGCTGACTTTGAGAAACTGGTTGCAAGCCAAATGCTTTTTGCGTCTTTGTACGTATGCATTCTACATATATCTATAGGCATACGTAATCGGTGTGCATTTTTCTCTCTAGAAATATTTTATACATACAAATATACATACATACAAATGTATATACAGATATAGATATATGTATGCGAAATGTCTTCCAGATTTTTCGCGTACCTATATAGATGTCTGGAGTTGGAATGGGAGAGAATGGGAGCTCCAAAAAAAAGAAAAGGAAGTCCTCTAAATCCTTTTTTTTGAGGGGAAAGAATAGTATTACGAGGATGAAGAATTCAAGAGAAAAGAAAAGATTTTTTTTCTTTTCATTTTCCAAATACTCATTACCGGTGCAAGATCTTCCCTATCCGCATAATCTCCCTTTGCAAAGGCTGGACAGACACAGGGAATGGAGAAACACAGTTTTTTGGGGATATAAAAGATATTGATAAAACAAAATTTTAAAATGGGAGAATTTTTTATGGGCAAGTCATTATTGTATGTGATACAGAATTGGTTTTGTATTGAAATTGGTTCATTATTGTATTACGGAATCTTACATTGAAATTGATTTTACACTGATTTGGTCAATTTTTGTTGTTGATATCCTCCCTTTTTTATTTCAAGTAAATTCCTCTCTGCCAACCCTGTACTTCCCTTTTCCGTATCC
This sequence comes from Disparrhopalites patrizii, assembly GCA_034698585.1. Classification (NCBI taxonomy): domain Eukaryota; kingdom Metazoa; phylum Arthropoda; class Collembola; order Symphypleona; family Sminthuridae; genus Disparrhopalites; species Disparrhopalites patrizii. Next base: position 8,654 of record JAQGBT010001304.1, read on the forward strand.
TCGGCCAGCCCCTTTACATCAATGTGGTTGCCCCCACCTTTCTCCGCATTATTTTCTTACCTTCCTTATTTTTTTCACCTCTTGGCTTCCTCCTCCATTCCCCTCAATTTCTTATTCTCCACCTTTACAAGAATACCTTTACAGTAGGTAAAAAAAAAGCGTTTTTCCTCATCCAAATCCTAGGGGAGAGTGAAGTACTAAATCCTGTATTCCTTCCTTTTCCCCATTCCAAATATTTCCGCTCCGCCTTCATTCTTTTTCCTTCTCCCCATTTCTCCCTCTTCCTCTCTCTCTCCCTTGTCCCTTTGCAAAGGGAAACTAAATGCCGTACATGGGCAGACAAGCTACACAAATCCCTTGTCCTTAAGATCTTGCCCCGCTTGTTTGTGTTTGTCTATGTCTGGCGTGTGTACAGATGTAATCCCATCTCCCACCAAAGTGGATCAACTTGTATCTATGTGTTACTCATCAGATTCCTTCTCACTTTCCTTTTTTTTCCTTCAGCCTATTTCTTTTCTTTCGAATATTTTCTCTCCCTCCCTCAAACCTCTTTTCCCCTTTCTTCCTACTATCTATTTTTTATACCTATTCTCGTCTCGTTTTTCTCTCTGTTGTTATGTACTCTGTATTTTTTTATATTATTTCACCTTCCTCTTGTCCATTTTTTTCATCGCTTTCTCTTCCTCTTTTGTCTTTTATTTGTTACCTCTCATTTATTTTCTCTCTATCTTGCCTTATCTTTTCTCTCTCACCTATAAACTTATTTTTTTGATTTTCCACCTTTCCTCTTTTCTCTCTTTACGATGATCTTATTCCTATTTTTCTTTATTTTCTCTCTCCCTCCCGTGATCGTATTTCACTTTATCTCTATTTCCTCTCTCTCCAGTAATCTTTTTTCTCTTTTTCTATGTTTCCTCTCTCTCCAGTAATCTTTTTTCTCTCTTTCCTCTCTCTCCAGTAATCTTTTTTCTCTCTTTCCTCTCTCTCCAGTAATCTTTTTTCTCTATTTCTTCTCTCTCCAATAGTATTATTTCACTTCATCTCCATTTCTTCTCTGTTCAATAATCTTATTCCTCTTTTTCTTTGTTTTCTCTCTCTCCGATATTCCGTTTTTTCTTTATTTTCTCTCTCAGATGTTCCTCTTTTTATTTGTTTTCTCTCCAAAGTTTTTATTTGTATTTTTTCTCGCTACCACCATCTTCCTCTTCTTCTCGCTCTCTGAGAATCTGATTTCTCCTTTGCGTTCTTTTCTCTCTGCCATTCTGGTTTTTCTCTTCCCTCTTCTGATTTCTCTCTCTCCAATTCTCGTTGTCGGTCTGTCCCAATTTTTTAATATTTTTCTACACTTCTCCTTTCGCTTTCATATCTGCGTATTCCCGTTTCCCCCTCTTTCGTCCTTTTTTCCCTTTCGTCTCCTTGCTGTTTTCTTATCCACTTCAGTCTTATTGCATCTCCAATCCCACTCTCCCTTGTGTTTCCCCAAAGGTCCCTCTCCTGTCTCGCGGCATCTTTCTAGCTTTCTCTCTGTATATCTCTCACAATATCTCCATTGTTCTCCTTTCCTGGCTCTCTACCTCTCTCTGTTTCTCTTCGTCTGCGTCCCATTCTGCCCATTCTCTCTTTCTTTCTCGGCCTTTTTTCCTATCTACCATGTATACCTATCCAGCCTCTCCCTGTCTTAAGTCTCTTCTCTTCCGCACTTTTCTTGTGCATCTTTCCTTTTTTATATATATATATTTTTTTTTACTTTGAAACAAATTTCTGGTACGGAAGCTCTGTGTTCAGATCCCTGTACGTGTGTGCGGGTGTGTACGCATGAAAGTCTGAATTTTTTAAAACTCCTGCGTGTCTTCCTTCCTTTTTAGGGGGAGAGGGGAAGGGGGAGAAACAAGAAAGAGGGAATGAAAGAAAATGGCAGTATTCTTTTTTTTTAGTGTGTGAGAGTCCTATTGTCAGTGCGTGATACCTTTTTAGCATATCTCCCGTTTTGTTCTGCTTCTCCCCTTTCCCCCCTCGTAAATACTTGTGTGCTTTCCCTCTAGCATTTGCTGACTTCTGCTCTTTATGGTGAGTTCCGTATTTTTTTTGGGGGGAAGAAAGCCGTGACTTCCCTTTTTGGTGCTTTCTCCATCTCCTCCTCCACGTCTTTTTGTTTCCTTGTACTTCCCCCCATTTTTTTCCACTGTGATTCCTTGCGTGTCCTGCTTTATTCTTCATTGAGAAAGGAGTGCTTTTGGTGGGAATCTTTTTTCCCCTTGTTTTTTTTTACCTTTTGTTCCCTGTCCGGTCCAAATGGGGCTCTACCCGTTTTTATGGTCATTAAAATCTGTGCAATTTTGTCATAATAAATTTCTACTCTCCCACGGACTTTCATCTTGGATTAGTTTTCTAATTGATCAAAAGCTATTGGGAAAACTACGCAGTTCCCTACGGCAGGTTCATCCCCGGTAGTATGAGGACAAGTTTTGAGAAGGGAATAATTCAGGGAAATATTCATAAGTGGAGAGAGCGGGAGATTGGGCTTGTAGTATGGAACAAACAAATTAGCTGGATTTTTTTCCCTGGAATTCCACGTGGAAACCCTACCGCGTTTAATAGCATTTGACAAGAGGAAGAGGAGGTAGAAATAATTGAATTTCAAGTAGGAAGAGAGAGAGAGAGAGAGATACAAGACTGAATCACATGCCCAAGTGGCTGCATTAGTCCACATTAGGGCTACCTAACGTAATTGTTTTATTAAAACCCTCCCTTCGTTATTTGGGAGCTTCTAATGGATTGCTAATAAACCGCCAGCATTAGATCAAAGGGCGATTCTTCCTCCATTCAACTTGTTTTCCTTTCTACGATAAAAAGTTTTTTTTTATCAACTTCAACTCTCTCTCTCTCCTTCTCTTTCTTTCTCAATATACAGTCTCTTCCTTTTTCCTTCATTTTCTCCATTCTCTCTTTCTCCATTTCCTCTACTTTCCCTTATATTTCAATCTTCTGTTTTCACCTTTTTTTACTCTTATCTTTCAATCGCTGGCCAGTCTCTGTTTCCTATTTTGGCTTCTAACTCCTCACTCATTTTTATTGCTGATGTTGTCTCACTTTTTTGCTTCTTGTATTTATTACGTCGTCTCCCTCCTTTTATTTCTCGTGTTGTCCACCTGGTTTCTTTGCCTCTGTTTCAGAGGTTGTCTCTCGCCTTTTGTTTACGATGTTACTTTCCTTCGTTTTCTCCATTTATTTCTACTGCTGTCACTGTTATTATTTCTGTCTGTTTGTTTCTCATCTTGTCTCTCTCCTTTTTCTCCATTTATTTCTTAATCTGTCTCTCTTATTCCTCCCTCTCTCCTTTTTCTCATTTTATTTATGATTGTATTTCTCTTCTTTTTCTCCATTTATTTCCTACCCCGTCTCTCTTAATGTCTCTTTGTTTCTCATATTGCCCCACTTATGTTCGCTCTCTTTCTTTGGCTGTCTCTCTTATTTTTTCTCTCCTTTGTCTTTCACTTTGTCTCTCTTCGTCCTTATTTTGCTTCTTTGTCTTATGTCTGTTGATGTCTGACTCTCCCTTCTCTCTTTTGTTATTTTTGCACTATCCTTTTTTTATCATCTCACCTTTAACCAAGATCTCTCCCAGTTTTCTGTTATCTCTCTCCCAGTTTTCTGTTATCTCTCTCCCAGTTTTCTTAGTTTTACGTCAAAATTCTCTCTTTCCCCTTAGCTTTTCTTTGTATCCCTTTGGCCCTCTCAGGTCCCTTTGTATCCCCTTGTCCCTCTCAATTTTGTCAGGTCTTGTTCCTCTGGGTTGTATTATTATTTATATTTTTAGCGCTACGTTTCTTTTTCATTTTATTGCTTATTTATTATTATCTATATTATTTCTTATCTCCTTCCACGACACTTTCTATTTCCCCCTATCCTTTCAGTTTCGGACCATCTCTCTTCATTCTGCCTTTGCTTGTTATTCCCGGTTTCCTACGTTTTTCTTGGCTTTTCTCTTCAAAAAGTGTCGTCAAATGTCTCCGTGTTATAATTTTTGGGACTCGCCCTACACAAAGTGTATCCTCTACTTGTGAGCACTTTCACTACTTTCCTCCTCTCTCAATCCTACTACTACCCGCGGTCTTCATTTGTACCGAATTTTGCTTTTAGTCTTTCCACGTATTTTGGTATAGTAACTCGTTTTTATCCATCTGTCTCTCTTTCAATCCATCTGTCTTTGATTTTGCCACACGTCGAGAGTGGAGGGTAAAAAGGAATTGGAGAGAAATCGTCAAGTAATCAGAGACATCCCAAATAGACGGGTGAAGTAAATGGGTTTTTCATGACTTTGGCTTTGATTCCATTAACTTTTATTAATTCATAGCCCTGGATTGACTACATCCCCAACTCACTCTCATTCTATGGTAGCATGTGCCTAAAAGTGCTTTCTGGAAACTTTCTACTTTCAATCTCCCTTCAATCTCCCTCCTTTCATTCCCTGCCAGCAAATTATCTATAGATTAGTATGCTTGTATGCCTGATTTTTTCCTACTATATAGGTACATTTCTTTCATCCGAATACTAAACAAGAAATATTTTGTCATCTAACAAATTACCCCAATATTTGTTTCTACTTGACGGAAGCACGTGAAAAATGGTAGTAATAATGAGAATTCGAGTTTTAAATTGAAGTTTTTTCATAAATTAATCGAATCTTGTCAATTTCCTGTATGGACGGAGTTTGTACAGTCATAATAATGATAATAAAATATCTACCCATCTACTTATTAGAAGCAATGGGATTACTTTTACAAACTTTCTCCTTATTGAAAACTTTTTTCTTAGTCTCGATCTTTCTCTCTCTCTCTCCCTCTCTCTCTTGCACTTACACTCTGTCATTCGATTTTTTTGCCGAGTTTTAAAATCTACATCTACTAATTCATTTACATATAGCCATATCTAATTTCCACCAATCACACACATTTTTGATGGTGATGAAAAAACTTTCTCCATAGTAGTACAAAAAGAAATCCAATAATTCTTGACAAGATGATTACGTGTGAAGAGTGAGGAGGGGAGCAAGTACGCAGATGTGTTGAATGAGAGGAATTCAAAGAAGAAATATGTATTATGTATGTACATTTAAAAAGATTCCACACGGGACATGTATGGAGTTATGGAGACGCACACGAAAAAGAACAAAAACGTGAACGGAGTCCAACCGTGGGAGTAAAAAGTGGAAGAAAGAGCTGGATCAAGACAGCCAGACAACTAGAAAAAAAGAAAGAGAAAAAGAAGGGGAAAGCTGGAAGAAATTAGGATAAATTGAAAGCGAAAAACCGAGAGAAAAGATAAGATAAAAAACGAAAAATACAACTAATCACAGCAAAGAGGGAGAAAACCCGAAATAAAATTAGAGCAAAAACGGAGAGAGAATTCGAGATAAAATTGTAGCAAAAACAGAGAGAAACAATCAAAAATAAAATTAGAACAAAAACAGAGAGAGAATCCGTGAGAAAATTAGAGTGAAAGAGAAAGAGAGAGGCTCCGAGAGAAAATAAATAAAGCAGCGAGAATTCGAGAAAAATAAAACAACATAAAGTTAAAATCTGAGAGAACATCAAAAAAACCGCACAAAGACAAAATGAAAGCAAGACAAACGAAAGCCGGGAGAAAACGAATACAATTACGAGAGAATTCGAGGGAAGAAGAAAGAAAAAGGAGAGAATTCGAAGGCAAAGTGAAAGGAAAAAGAAGAAAGAGAAAGGCAGAAGGGAGAAAGCAAAAATCCGAGGAATTTTGGATAAAAGTGAGAGAAAACGGAAGAAATATGGTGAAAGGAAGAAGAGCGAGAAACAAGAATACGGAGTGATAAAACAAAAGAAATAAAATAAAGGGAAAAAGAGAATGATGAAGACAATTGATCACACAGAGATAAAATATGGAGAAAGAGGACCGAAAACACAATGGATAAGGTCGAGAGAAAATTCAGATAAAGGGACAAGTTAGCAGAAGATAAGAATCTAAATAGATAAAAGAAAAAACGATAAAAGGAAGGGCAAAAAGAGATAAACTGAAGATGGAAGAAAGAAATTAGATAAGATCATATCAGATACATATCCAAGTATGAAAAAAGGATGCGACAGACATCACAAGAAAAGAAAAATGGAAGGGAGAGTAAGAAGATAGTTCTTCTAGAGAAAGCAAAAAAAAAACAGATGTAATGGGCAAAATAAGAAATCCAGAAGAAAAAATATTGGGGAAAAAATGAGAAAAAAAATCTGTCCCCTTTATGACACGTGTATTTAAATGCATTGGAACAAGTAGGGAGGAAAAAAGTTGAAGGGAAGAGTTTGAACTTGTTTGTATGTCTTCCTTTCCCCCTCTCTCCTTGACTAATCCACAGAGTATAAATAATAAATGGACTTTTTACTGGCAAGTGGGAAAACTTTGACACATCCCCACATCCTGTCCAACTTCTGGCATGCTTCCACGCCATACCCACATTGATGCAATACATAGGATTTTTTGAACATTTTTTTATTTCCAGGGAATCAAAACTCGTCTCTGGAGGAATAAATTCACGGGGGAATTTCCTGGAGAAAATTTACACATTTTCTTAGACACGCAGCTTTTTCTTTATAACTTTTCTTTACGGAGCCAAGCAGAAAGAGAGAGAGAGAAAGTCTGATTTAGACAAATTCTTCCTTTTTATGATGGAAAAGAGCAATAAAAAATTTTTGTCATTTATCCCTCCCCAAAAGAAAAAAAAATACTTTCAAGACGGAATCTAATTCTCCCACATTGAACACAACTACAGAGAGAGAGATTGGATAGAAAAAATTAAAGGGAAAGAAATAAGCAATTTATTACTTTAATTGGATATTCCCAGAACCAAGGGGAAGATGCGAAGAGATAGGAGATCTCAGGTAATTAAAATGGGCTCAAAAACACAAAATTACATCCCTATAAACATAATGTTGTCCTTACGTTCTTGTAATTTAAATTGAAATGTGCAATCGTCCGAAAAAGCCCAACTTCTTTTCCAAATTAAAGAAAGTGCCACCAAAGCCTTTTCACATACAGCTCTTAGCAATAACCAGCTTAATAAATCACATTATCAGTACCATTATTATGGGAACATGAAAAAACTCTGGAGATTTTCATTTCAATTTACAAAATCCGATTATAAAAAGTTTTTAATTAAAATTAAACCAAACAAACATGACCAAGCTCAAATAGGGATTTCCCGGAGAAAGTGAGGGATCCTCCATGCGGGGGGAGGGGGAATGGGAGGGGAAGGGAACCCCCAATAAAAATAATCCCCCTTCCAGAGACGCACCTTTAACTACAAGACATTACATACAAAAGGAAAATGCCACACAAGAAGAAATACTACTTGTCCATTAAATCCTATGCAAAGGAGGAGGTTGACGAGGGGAACTACCACCCGGGAAAAATAACCCTTTTTCCATGCTCTAATCGAGCATTTTATATCTCTCCACACACAGAAGCAGTATTGTTTTTTCAAACGGACGAGAGAGAGGAGGACCGCGGTGTGTAAAAGAGATAAAGAGAGAGAGAGAGTGAGGGAGAGAATGACAAAGAGAGCCAGTGAGAGTGGAAGAGATGGAGAAAGAGAGAACGACAAAGAGAGCGAGAGACAGTCAGCTGGAAATAGAGAAAGAGCCCGAGACATAGTCAGATCGAGAACGAGAGAGTGTGAGAGAGAAAGAGAAACAGCAAGAGAGAAAGCGAGAGAAAGGGAGATGAAGGAAGAGAGAAACGGAAAGAAAAACAGGAAGAGAGATAAATCACGGGTGAGGAACAGAGACGGAGAAGGGAAGATATATAGATAGAAAAGAGAGAAATGAGAAGAGAGAGAAAAGGAAGAGAGAGAAGCGGAGAAAAAGAGAGAGGAAGAAAGAGAAAGAGAGGGGGAGAGGAAGATATAGGGAAAAACGGAGAGACAGATAAAGGGAAGAAGAGAGAAAGATAGAGAAAGAGAGAGGCAGAGGAAGATAAAAGGAAAAACGGAGAGACAGATAAAGAGAAAAAGACAGAAAGAAAAAGAGGGAGATAAAACCTGAGAGAAAGAGAAAGTCGGAGGGGCAGAGAGAAAGGAAGAGAAAGAGAGATAAAAGGGAGAGGAGAAGAGAGGGAGAAACGGAGAGATTGAACGAGAGGCAGAGAAAGAACAAATGATTATATGGTGAAGTGCATGGCGACGACAACCCAACCACCACATTCAATTAAATAATTCAAAGACTGTGTGCAATTACTGTAAGAAAGTGGTTTGACTCAAATGAAAATCAATTTTATGGAGCTATTTCCACGCTCCTCAAGTATGGAGGTCCAAACTTTTACAGCTAATACAAATACATAAGCAAAGGAAGAACGTATGTTCATATACGCCCGACACACACACATCTCTTCCCATCATTACTGCCACCTGACAGTACTTAAACGGATGTGCAATATCGTCCATGAAGAATCATATGTAATCATCTCCACCCAGCATTCACGACGTGATCGCCTCCATTTTTCTTGTGTGCAGTAAGTGATCATCTGATCATCTTCAAAAAATAATTAAAATGAAAAAAAAATAGAATAAATATTTCAAAACGAAGATAATGAGAAATTGTAATTAGGATTCTACATACTCACTAATCAACCTACATATATAAATTAATTTTTTGAAATTAGTTAAATTTATTAGTTTATTATTTATTTGTTTATTAAATTTGTTTATTAAATTTATTAGTTTATTATCTTAGTTTATTATATTAGTTTATTATTTATTAGTTTTGAAATTAGTTTTTATTAGTTTATTAAATTTGTTTATTAAATTTATTAGTTTTGAAATTAGTTAAATTTATTAGTTTCACCATCACAGTCACGTCTGCTGGGTAGAATAGCTTAATAATAGAAAAATTAAGTCGGTGCAATTTAGTTCAAAAAATGAAACATCCTATCGGACGGAAAATTTGCTAAGAGGAACGTATAAGTGCGGTAGGTGGTCAAAGGCCCAAAGGCATCTATTTGATTTTTAATATACATGATTACTTCATGCGCAGAGGCAGAATGGAGATGATCACTTCGTGATTTATGGCTCGGTGGGGATGATTAAATATGATTCTTCACCAACGATATGCACCTTCGCATGCTTCACTATATCTCCGTGTGGTTTGAATGGAACCACAAAAGAAAAAAAATCGGTTTGGACTGTCAAGCATTTGACTGGAACGACATGGAGTAAAACGAAGTCAACAGGAAGGGAAAATCATGGTGGCTTGGAAGAGACCTTTTTTTTCCATGGAGGAAGTAGTTTTCCAAGGAGGTCATTGATAGAGAGGAAGAAAATTTACATACGAGATAAAGAGATGAAGAGGAAGAGATGTTCCCCGGAGATGGACTTGAATGATAAAAGGAATTGTCAAACAGAGAACAATTTAAAGGTAAAGGCAAAATTGTACATGGGACTATAAAAGGCCCAGGAGGGACCCAGGGAATGGGAGTCAAAACAACATGGAGAGAGGGAGAGATGAGGTTATAGAAGAAAGAGCAAAAGACAGAGAGAGAGAGGGAACTACAGAATGGCGAGAAAAACGTTATAGAGAGAGACGTAGAAAGAAGAAGATGGCCGTACAGGGCGAGAAACACATCGAAAATATGTCCAAAAATGAGGAAAAATGAGGACGATACGGCGGATGAGAGATATTTTAAACAGAAAGAAAGTAAAGAAAGATAAATGTATTTAAATATATTCAAGGAAAGGCAGAGAAAGATATCAGACAAGGTAATAGAGTGAATGACGAAAATGTTTAGAGGAGCAGATAGAAAAAGGAAAATATTTAGAGGAACAGAGATAACAAGACTGAGAGAGAAAACGATTTAAAACGATTTAAATACAGAGGATACAAATGAAGATATAATACATAAAAAGAGAGAAAGATAGAGAAAAGAAAAAAATGAATAAAGACAAGCAAAGAAAGATATACAAACCGTAATAAGGAGAAAAAGTAAAATACATTTAAATTTATAAAATCAAAGAAAAATGCTGAAATAGACGAAAAAACGAAGGCTATAAATATTAAAATAGAGAAACGGAGAGACGAGAAACAAATTAACACGGAGAAATAGAAAGATATTAAAATAGCGATATCTAGATATCGATATGGAGCAAGATCGAGAGAGAAAGTTGTAGAAAAAACGATAATTAGATAGGGAAAACGATATTTAGATGGAGAAAGGAAGGACCGAGAAAGATATTTAGATTAAAAAAAGGAATATAACGAAGAAAATGTAAAAACGATATTTAGAAAAAGAAAAGAAAAGACGGAGAAAGATGTTTAGACAAGTAAATGGAGACAAAAAAGGAAAACAGAGGTACTTAAATCCAAAAAACGATACAGAAATAACACTATGCAGATAGAAAAAAGGAAAATGATGTTTAGATAAGACAAAAAGAGGAGAAGAAAAAATTTAGATAACAGCATAAAGAAAGAGAAGGAGGAAAATATTTAGATAACAACAGAAAGAAAGAGAAAAAGCAACACATTTAGACAGATATATGGTGAGAGGAAGGTATTTAAATGGGAAAAAGAGAGAGAATGAGAAACTGGAAGAAAATAAGATATTTAGATGGAGAAATAGAGATAGAGAGACGGTCAAAGTAGATAAAATGCTATGAAGGAAAGAGGGAAAAGGAAGGTCTCCATCTAATATCCGACTGCACGCAGTCCTCCTAATAAGAAAGAAAAAATGGTATTTCTCATACCACGTGCATAACAACTGTGTTAGGCGGAGCACTTGCGGGAGCTGAAGGGAAAAAAATAAATCAATAATTTGTCAACCTTTTAGAAAACTCTTAGCGTGTATACATAAATGGAATCCACCTACAACCACTACGGCTGTTACTTCCCCTCCCACTGCCACCACACTAACATGTACTACCAGAATACGACCAAGTTAAAGAATCAAAATTGATTGAGAGCACACCAGTAAGGATCTTAGCTGGAGGCATACAAAAATATTGCTCCATCCCCTCATGTTTTTAGATACGACCGTATATGTATACACATGGATATACATCCGTGCCTGTACAACAAGGTCTGTCACATGACAAAAAAAAATAAGAAGTTTCCCTTGTATAAAAAACCCAGACTTTTGGTATGATATGAGAGGGGCAAAGGAGAAAGTGGGGTTTGCTTGTGTACACAGACTATTTCAAGGGATGTACAATGCATAGTCAGTTTTTTTTGGGTGGTAGTAAAAGTATATTTTTTTATCATCCTTCTTTTCCCACGTATTTTTTTTTCGGGAGGGTAATTTTACTACTCATCATTTTTAGCTTTACGTACTCACAAAACCAATCATTTTCTCTCCCTACAATTTTTTTTTCTTGGACACGACAACTTTCTCCTCTTGTTTTATAGCGGTATTTTACTTTTGATTTTTTTAAGTACCACATTTTTCCAAACTTTTCTCTTCAGGTCCCATGTCTGGTATTTTCCCTGCGTTTTGTGGTTTTGTGGCGTTTTGCGTTTTGTGGCTTTTTGTTGACAAGCGATTTTATTTTTTAAAATATTTCCCAACATTTAGTTAGGTTTTTTTCCTCAGCTTTCACTTGGAATAAGGAGATTCTGTTTGATTATGAGCCCACAAATAAGGCTTTATCCTAGAGAGATTTTTCTCACTTTTTCCATCCGTTTCAGTATTCTGCATTTTCCTGCTTTCTCCAAAAATACTAATAGTGTAACTTTCTTTAATTTTGCCAATTAATATTTATTTTTGACCCTTCTTATTTACATTTTCCCGATTAACCTCCATTTTTGCCTTTTCTTATTCCTCAAATGAATGCCATTAACTTTCACTTGCATTTCATTTTAATTCCCATCCCCTCCTATAGATTTTTAGCTGATTTCCTTTACTTTCACCGTCATATTTGCCGTAGTTTTTTTTTCAACTACCAATCGCTTTCCTTGACGCCTCTCTCTTTATACCTGTACAAATCATCCCGCCCTTAAATTCAGTTTTACAATACGTGCATTTCCTCCAACCACATTTTTCCTCGTACTCCCACCTTCCTCTTTCCCTATCAATTCGTGAGGTAAAAAACTTCATCCCGTATTTCAACATAAAAAAGTTTTTTTTTCCACCCTCCTTTTATAGTAATTGTCAGACGAAGGAATGGAGGAAGAGGAGTTTAGTAAGGAAAAAATTTATAATCACCCACGTGATGTCCAACTAGCGTATAACAAGGCCCACCCACAAAACCCTTTTCCCCCTACAAACTCCTCCTCCCCAATAACTTGTCAAAAAAGGTGAAAAATAAATTAGGAGGAGGGAAAAGAAGAGGAAGAGGGAAAGGAGTGTCAATTTAATTTTTCATAGCTCTATATAAATTCCGGTTTTTACATACAAGGAAAAATCATACCTATTCGAGGAGGGAAGACAAGACATATAATTTTATCTTTTTCCCTTACCACCCCAATATTTTTTTCATCACCATCCACACCTTGTTGTGAGCCAAGAAAGGAAAGGGAGGAGGGAGGGGAGTTTTTTTTTTGCCAAAAGAAGGAGGGGAATTATCTTTCTTATGTCACCTTTCCCATCCCCTCACTTCCTCCCAACTCTCTTCAAGAAAGAAGAAATGCAAATTAAGTATTACGAGCACTTTGCCCCCGTTCAAAAGTACCTTTGTCCATTATAATGATGGGGAGATATGCAAAACAGGGCGTATTTCTAAGGCGATGGAACCGTAGCAGGGGATGTTGTCATGTGTTACTATACAATTTTTTTTTAGTTTACACACAAGTTTAAAATATGCCGGATATCCGTGATAGAGTGTGGGGATGTGACAATATCCACCTTGATTCCACGGGGCTAATGATCATTTTATTGGGATTCTGTCCCTTCTTGTCAACTCTAAAAATGCATTTTTTTCTGAGCTTTTATCGTATCATCATCCACCGAGCAATGCTGGGACTCCTTGGCACTTTCACCAATCTTTTCCAAATGGAAACTCTTCCTTTTAATTCTTTATATGCTCATTCTCAATTTTTTTTTACTTCAGCCGTCGCAAGTACGTTCTACCATTTTTGAGCGACACTTTCACTCTTGGAGTTTATCGTCATACATATATTTTTACTTTAGTCTTAACTAATTTTTTTTATTTAAAAACATATACGTACATTTCATCTTATTTTATACTTTTTTCAATTGAAATCCAACTTCATGCTATATCCATAAATCAAGGCTGGAGTTCCAAAAAGGTTCAAGTCCATTTGGCATTAGCTTTCATAAGAGAACATGTATTTCCTTTTGAATGTATTATAAATGAAGAAAATAAATTTTGGAAATTTTTTACACATTCTCCTTTAACCTGCAAGCTGTCAAACTGGTAGGGAAAAAAGCTGCAGCCGACAGCTTTATTTCACCAGAAAAAATCCATTTTGCAAAATTTGGTTTGAAATTATTCTTTCCAAATATGGATATTTTTTAATCCCTGATCTAAATTCTAAAGCCACTGTTCATAATCTCTAACAGAATCTTAATCCTGGATCTATTGTTTTACCCATAATTCAAATTTCTCCAAAAACTTTTAATTCCTAATTCATTGCTTAATCCATAATTTAGACATGAAATGATACCTTAATCCCTATAATCCGTATTTTAAGACATATTGCATTTTTAATCTATAACTCATACTTTAGCCACTTCTAATTTGTCACTGAATGTATATTTTAATTCATAATTCACGCTTTAATCACTACCACCCATTTAATCTGGGATCCACACATTCATCCATGATTCATACTTTAATCACTACTGTTCACTTAATCTCGAATCCATCTTCTAATCCATGATTCATACTTTAATCCCTTATAGTCCTCTTATGTTTATTCAGTTTTCTTATCATAATCCACGCCTTAATCAATGCTATTTTAACCCATCATCCGTGATGCACAGTTAATTAATCCCTAATTGCAGAGTAATCCCTAATCCACATTTGACTAAATCATGCATATTTTAATCTATTCTAATGTACAATGGTAGTTCCTAATCCATAATTTAATACGCTAATCAAAATACCTAAATGAATCCCCAAAACCCATATTTTAATACAGTATCCACCTTAAAATTCCAAAACGGCTTAATCCCTATAACTCATATTTGAATACGTTATCCATCTTCCAATTCCAAAATTTCTCAATCCACTAATACCCATTTTAATCAAAAAACCTTTGTTCTGCATGTTAATAAAAATAATAATTATATTTTTACCATTCTTTGTATAATAACCCTTGTAATCCCTTAACTAATCTCTTTTTCCTACACTTTAATTTTTACTATATTTTAACTTGTATAATCCATATTTCCATCCACAATCCATGCTTGAGTATGCGTACCTTAGTAATCTATATTTTACTACAGACTTTTTCTCCCTTAATCCTGCAAAACGTTTATTGCCCCTGACTTTCCACGGGCTGAACCAATGGATGAAAGGGAAATGGGTGGGATGGATTTGTGTGAAGCCAGGTAAAAGGGGAATTAGAAACCGTAAATAAACTGTCGGTATTCCTTACACTCAGCTAGTACAAAATTGCACTTTCTCCTTCCTTTTCCCCTTCAAAAAATCTCCCGTTCTCCGTAACCCGCATAAACCACAGAGGTTCCCATAGTAATAAAAAAACGTGAGGGGAAAGTCTGGGAGAAAATATATACATATCAATATCCCACCCAGAGAGTTTGCATGCATTGCGTCTCATTCACTCGTTCCTTCCTAAGGAATAAAGAGAAGTACGTGCGTGTAAATATGTAAAAGCAACGTTTGTATAGGTGACTCCTTTGAAGAAAAGTAAAAGACAAAAGGAAAGAGCAAAGAAAAACTATTACATAACCTACGGCATTGCATGCAAAAAAAAAACTTTAGCACGCACACAAACATTAGAACTGTGAAGGAAGAAATGACTACTCGTTCACCCAGTCACTGGCTCACCTGGTCCGTGTGGGGAAAGTAAAGGGGACGGCATTAACTCGTACTATAACCACCAGCACTATTACTACCACTACTACAGCTGGCTAATACCTGTCCATGAAGGAACCCTAAGAGGTTCATTACTTTTGGAGCAAAACACACATTTATATAGAGGTGTGTGTACCTACAATCATCCGCAAAAAACCCACACTTACCCCAATGTCCCTATCTTTCCCAACAACTTATTTCTCTTGATTTCTCCCCTTTTATCCTCTTTCTTACCCACCCCCTTTCTCTTCTACTTTCTTTGTTTATCTTTATTCAGTTATTTTCCCTACTTTCCTATATCAATCTTCCGATCTCTTCTGGACTATATTTTCATTGATTTCTTTCTTCAGGTGTCCTCCTTACTTTCTTTTGCTTTCTTTTTCTCCTTTCCTTTTCTCGTGTTCTTCTCACTACTTTCTAGTGCTTTCTTATTTGCTTTCTTTCTCTTGTTTTCATCCTTTATTATCTCTCTTACTTTCCCTAAATTATCTCCTTGGTTTCTACTATTTTCTTTCTTTTTGTTTCGACTCTCTTCGGATTATCTCTGGCATTCGTTTTTCTCCTTTCCGTCTTTCATTTTCTTTTTGATACTAGATTTTTGTGATTTTTCTCTAGTTTTTTCTCTTACTTTTTCTGTCGTCTTTTACTTCTGTTTTTATCTTTTACTTTTTCCACTGTTTTTTCGTACTTTCTTTTCTATTTTTTCCTCTTACTTTTTCCCCTGTTTTCTCGTACTTTCTTTTCTATTTTTTTCCCTACTTTCTTTTCTATTTTTTCCCCAACTTTCTTTTCTATTTTTTCCTCTACTTTCTTTTCTATTTTTTCTTCTACTTTCTTTCCGTGACTTTTTCTGCTGCTTTCCTTCCCTTATTTTAAGCATACTTTCTTTTTTTGGTCCTACTTTCTTTTCCTTATTTTAAGCATACTTTCTTTTCCTTATTTTTTCTCTACTTTCTTTCCTTGACTTTTTCTGTTGCTTTCTTTCCCTCATCTTAATTGTACTTTCTTTTTTTATTTTTGGCCCTACTTTCTTTTTTTATTTTTGGCCCTACTTTCTTTTTTTATTTTTGGCCCTACTTTCTTTTCCTTATTTTGTCGACTTTCTCTCCTTGTTTCTCCTAGTTTCTCTCCGTTTGTGTCTTGTCTCCCTTTACAATTTTTTCCGTCATTCTCATTCCCGCTTCTTACCCTAAATTTTTTAATGATTTTCCCTCGTCCTTTCCCTCGCATCTACCATTTTGCTATAATTACTTTTTGTGATTTCGCTCGCCATTTAGATGAGTTCTAATTTACGTTTGTCTTTTCCTACATTCTCCCAATTTCATTTTGTGTATTTTCTTACATATTGTCTCCGTATTAGTTGACTTTTTTGAATTTTCGTTTTAATTTCTATCCATTACTTTCTTTTTCTTTGTACCATGATTTCCCGTTTTATATCTGTACATGACTTTCTCCCTCTTGATTTTTCCAGTTGCCTTTCTTCTTCGTCCCTTTTTTCTTCTTCGATTCCTCGCACTGCATTCTCTCCATACTTGCCTCTGTCATTCTTGCCCAATCTATTTTCTTCCTTTGTCGCCTCTACATCTTCCCGCCCTTTGTCCCCCTTTCAATTTCCAACTCACCTTTCCCGTTTTACAGCCTTTCTCTTGACGGTACCCTCCACTTTGTCTACTTTCCCTGTATTTTTTATCATCCACTTGAAGTTTCTATTCCTTGTGCTTACATTTTCATGTGGTGTCTCTCTCTCCCTTTTCTTTCCCCTCTTTCTTCCCCTTCATCCTGGCTCACTCACATAAGAAGACCATAAAAGTTTTTTTTTCTCGGTCAGGTACTCTTACTGCCACTATTACTCCGAACTAGGGCTAAAGAAAGGGGGAGACAAGTATATAAATGTGGGCAATCAAATTGTCACCACTATTACCACCGCCGCTAGTAGAGCTTCTCCTCCCCCCCCCCCCACAAGTTGAGCTGGAAAGGGGGAGGGAGAAGAAAAAAAGGAGCATTCTCTGCAGACGGCTGTCATTCCTTTGAGTAATAGAGCACGTTTTCCCTCCAATAGAGGTGTTGAGTCTGTATAAAATATACACGGGCATCCTTCTCCTCTACACTTTTTTCTAACCCTTTGCATCAAGGAGTATACCAGTAGAAGTGTAAGAAAAAACACAGGGGCAAATGTGGGCCGGGTATAAAGGGAATGGCCATGCCATTGAGAAGGACCAGACTTGCATAAGATAAGGGGAGGATTGAGGCTGCTACAGTTACTTTGGAAGAAGAGGGAAATATAGGGGATACAAATGAAGTTGTCTGGTCGTCCCCAAGATATTCTTCTCCTTCAGAGAACTACATAAGGAAGGGGAGAGAACAAAACAAATGGAAGGAGTAGGAGATGAGGCCAAGAAATTGTTGATGACAATGCGGGATTTGTATGTATATACGTACGAGGAATGAATGCACCGTATAAATAGAATAGTAAATTACAAGGGATTTACAAAGGAGAAGAGAGGGAATCGTCAAAAACTGGGGGAACTGATGTATATTTAAGAATGACGAGGAAAAATAGACTGGTAAATGGGGGGAAGATGCGGAGAAAAAAAAACGGAATTTGAGAACAAATATACCGGGGGAAAGTAACAAAGGAAGAAAATGAATATTTAGAGAGAAAGTAAAAAATTAGAGGAATAGAAATAAAAGAGAAAGTAAAAAAATGGAGGAATAGAAATAAAAGAGAAAGTAAAAAAAATGGAGGAATAGAAATAAAAGAGAAAGTAAAAAAAATGAGAAATAGAAATGACAGAGAAAGTAAAAAATTGGAGAAATAGAAATAAGAGAGCAATCAAAAAATTAGAGAAATAAAAGTAAGAGAGCAATTAAAAAATTAGAGAAATAAAAGTAAGAGAGCAATTAAAAAATTAGAGAAAGAGAAGTAAGAGAAAAAGCAGAGAAACTGCAGTACAAACAAGACCAAAATGAAAAATAGAAAGTAAAAAATTTAGAAACAGAACCGAAACATTCAGAGAAAAAATAAAACAAAATAGAAACAGGAATCTTCAAAAACAAATGTAAGAACCACAACCAGAAGTGGCAACAAGTTAAAGTAATAAAAGCGAAAGTAAAAAACGAGACAATAAAAGATCCAGAGAGAAGGTAGAACAAAATGAGAAACAAAAATATTCTAGAACAAAGTAGAATAAAAATAAGGACCAGATATATTTTAGTATAAAAAATTGTCCAAAAATACAAACTTCTATGAGGGAAAGTAAACCAGAGAAATTGAAGAAAGAACAAACGAAAGAGACAAAAACGAAAGTGAAAGAATGGAGAAAGCATCCAAAAATATGATCTAAAGCCACTGAAAGAGAAAATACGCCTTTGGGGGAATGCACGTATTCTCGGGGAAAGTCAAGAGAAAATGGAATGAGTGTTAATTTTTTCGGGGGGAGAAAGAGTCGGTTGGAAGGGAATTCAAAAGGAAATGATACCCGCACTCTCCGATTGTATGTAATGTTCCTACACAAGAAGAAAAGGAAGAAAAGGGTTGTCCACACCATCAAATAGTCATAAAGAGAAAAGTCAACAGTGGACTAATGTACCCCCTTTTCTCTTCCCATCTCCTTCTATAGCTATACAGTTAGAATTTGGACTGCTGAAAAAGGAGAGAAGCGAATGTCTGAGGGAAAGAGTAATATAGGCGTAATGCCAAGATATAGCGTCCATTTGCATTTATAATTATTTCATTCCATTACCACCACCATCAAAGCTCCTCCAACTCCTACTTCTCCTCTCTTTTTTTGTATAAGTACCTCTACACTTCCTCTCTCTCTCTGTCTTATTATTCTTCCTCATCAAAAAGTATATGGTCACATTATAAAGGACACCATTTGAAAATTATTACAGTTTCTCGTCTCCCAACTCCTCAGATAGTATTAAAGCCCTTGTAGTAGCACAATTCTACTTTCTTCTTCCTTCCCATCTCGCAAATTCCGTCTAAAAAAACCGTTAGACTGAATGTGTCCCATTGTCATGAATGCAGGAGCCACATAGTACACAAGTAAAGGTGGTCTATATACATTTTCCAAAATAGCAATTCCAAAAAATTCACTTTAATGTAATATAGATTAAAAATAATTGTATTCCAGTAATAAAAACCTATTTATGCGAGGCCGTCCAAACTTAACCCATTCCTTCATTCTCCTATTGTCAATACTATATTTTTCAAAGGAGAAAGATGGGCTTATTTTTAAAGACAAATGTAATTACGGAAGGACCAAACAAAGTTCTCAAACATTCTCCGATGAAAAGGAAAATCGATGGTAATGTGAGCTCAATTCCCGTTAATTCTCCTTTTATTTAAACATTGTTTACTTTTCACCAGTAGCCTTTACCCGCTTTTGACAGGGAAATTATCAAGTAAAAACGTGTGAGAGACAGAGAGAGCTGGGACGGAAGGGGGGAGAGAATGAAATTGCCGAGTGACAATTGAAAGAGACAAATAGAGAAAGGCAGAAATCAAGGGGTAGACAAAATAGAAAAAATAGTAAAAATACGTTATAAAAATAGTTTATAATTTTATAAAAGGGCGAGCGAGGAGAGAGACAAAAAGCACCAGAAAAAGAGACAACAATTGCGAAATAGCGACACAGCACAGAGAGGAAAACAGAAATTGAGAGGAAAAAAAAGAGAGAAAAAGACAAAAAGACGAGCTAAAAAAGTGACAAAAAGACAAAAAGAAGAGAGAAAAAGACAAAAAGAAGAGAGATAAAGATAAAAAGAAGAGAGATACAGATAAAAAGAAGACAGATAAAGACAAAAAGAAGAGAAAGATTAAAAAAAGACAAAAAGAAGAGAAAGATTAATAAAATACAAAAAGAAGAGAGAAAAGGAAGAAACCCAGAGATAAAGACAAAAAGAAGAGAGAAAAGAAAGGGAAGAAAACGAGATAAAAGGACAAAAAGAAGACAGAAAAAGACCAAAAAAAGAGAGAAAGGAAAATTACAAAAAGACAAAAACACTAGAGATAAAGACAAAAAGAAGGGAGAAAACGATAAAAAGAAGAGATAAAACGATAAAAAGAATAGAGAAAAGAAAACGAGCGAGAAAGAGGGAAAACATGAAAAAGCAAAGACTGGAAACTAAGTTGGGAGAAAATAACAACTTGGAGAGAGAAAAATTATGAGCTTATAGAATACTAATAGAAAAGGAGAGCCAGAAAGCCAGAAAAGGTCTTGAAGAGAAATAGGAAAAATGTAACTTAAAGAAAGAGAAGAAAAGGAAAAACCGAGAGAGAATTGAGGTAGAAAATAAGTAATGTGAAAATTTTATCTTCCTCCCTAATAGACTGCTTCAGTGCTCGGAGATGTGCGTGCAGCGTATGATTAAAGTCTCAAATGGATTTGAATGATTGAAAGTATATGTGTTCGCCGTGCGGCCGCTATTATAAAAAGTAAACAAACAATTACAAGTCCTGAACATTTCCGTTATTTATACCCCAAACTAACTTGTCCATGGCCTTTGACCACATCCGTTATTTTTTTTTTACTATTACAGACAGCGAAAAAAGAGCATAAGCCGAGACAATTACTGTCCTACCAAAAGTCTTAGCTAATAACATAGAATTGAATGTGACAAAGCCTCTCATCTAACCCTCTTGTCTCTTTCGATGGTAGTGACCTGGATTTTCTCTCCATTGAATATTTACAAAAAGTGTAGAATTTTGAAATTCAGGACGGAAAAGTCTTTGTCAAGTGTCCAGTCCATCCGTTGGACATTTGTCATGTACGTATATATTACTCTCTTTATTTCTGAACTAACATTCTGCATGCGTTATTTCTCCCCTCGTACCTGTGTACGCATACAATATCCCCTTTTCTCCCGGTAGATCAATTCGACTTCCACCGCATTTGCAACATGGAAAAAGAAATTTCGCAAATACGTTTGCATTAGTAATGAGGAGGGTGGAAAGTAACAATTATTTGGTATTGACTCCAAATTGTGCTTCTGCAGCTTGGACTATCGCTAATGCCCGTGTGAATCCAGTGAGGCAATGAGAGGGAAAGAGGAAAGCACACAAAGAGGAAAGTAGAGAGGGAGAGAGCGAAGTATGTTGCAATTGATTGAATAGTTGCGAAAATATTTTTAACGTTTTTATATTTTTCTGCTACTCAAAAATTATTGTCATTTTGTGATAATCACACATTTCCATATGATTTGGTAAGGATGTATTTTAATCACAAAGAGAAAGGGAAAGACAGGAGAGAGAAAAGAGAGAAACAGCAGGGAGAAAGAGCGACGGAAAGAGTGAGAAAGAGCAATAAAGAGTGTGAGAGATGAGGAGCGAGAAAGAGAGAAATTAATAGAGTGAGAAGAGAGAGATAAAGAGTGGTAGAGAGAGAAATCGAGAGAAGAGGATGAAAGAGAGAGTAGAGTGAGAGAGAAAGCGAGATAGAAAACCATTTGAAATGACAGGCATGGGAGGAAAATTTATTATTTATATGGCCAATTGTAAGTTCATATTCGTGAGAAAAATTGTTCACTCTTATCGAAAAATGGTTTACGTACTCTGCCTTTTGATGGCTTCTGCTTCTAATTTTAATTTTTTTCCCTCGCTGCACTTTCTCCATTCGAGTATTTGAGCTAACAACAAGCAACATTTGTTTTGCTCTTTTGATTTTCCTTTAAATTCTCGGTCCCTCATTTCTCCTCCACCGCCTGTCTCACAAATTTTCTCTCCCTTTACCTTCAATTCTCTCATTGTCACTGCTTCTTCTAATCCTCTCGCTCTCTGAATGTCTCTCCCAAATTGTTCTTAACTTTCCCAAGTCCTTCCAAGCCTATCCATGTATTCTTCATGTCCGAAGTTCCACCAATCTCCCTTTCCCCGTTTCCCTTCCCGTGCTTTCCTCTCACCCCAAATGGGGTGCATGGTGTTGTGTCCTTGCTGCATTGTACCAGTAGAAAGTCCATTTGTTTGTGACGGCGAGCCCAGGAGGGGAATAGGAACTGGACAATTATGGAAGTCGCACACACACTCACACATTTACTATGTGTGACTTGAACGTTTCCCCGGCATTGTCCTCCCCCTCTAACAGCCCCGCTTTGGTATCCTCGTCCCCCATTTATTGATAGCTGCATGTAATTACGACGTATGCATGCTTGGAACACACAATGTCTACCTTGCCATTTAATCGCCCCTCTCCCGTCTTTCTCCGAACGGCCAATTCACTTTATATTTCCTTTCCCAGTTTTTTTTATCTCTCTCCTCTCTCTCGCTCTCTCCCTTTCTCCCTCACTTTATCTCGCTCTCTCCCCTCGCTCACTTTATCTATCTCTCGCTCTCTCTCATTCTCACTCACTTTCTCTCTATCGCTCTCTCTCTATTTCATTCAATTTCTCCGTCTCTCACGCTTTTTCTCTCTCACCCTCTCCCTTTCTCGCTCACTTTATCTCGCTCTCCCTTTCTCACTCACTTTCTCTCTCTCGCTCTCTCTCTCTTTCTCACTCATTTTCTCTCTCTCGCTCTCTCTCATTCTCACTCACTTTCTCTCTCTCGCTCTCTCTCATTCTCACTCACTTTCTCTCTCTCGCTCTCTCTCTTTCTCACTCACTTTATCTCTCTTTGTCGCTCTCTATCTTTCTCACTCACTTTCTCTCTCTCGCTCTCTCTATCTCATTCAATTTCTCCGTCTCTTACGCTTTCTCTCTTTCTCCCTCTCTTTCTGTCACACAGTCGCTCTTTCTCGCTCTTTCTCACATACTTTCTCCCTCTCCCACATTCTCCCTTTCTCTCTCGCTCTATTTCTTTCTCTCTCTTGCTCTATTTCTTTCTATCTCTTGCTCTCTCTATTTCTTTTTCTCTCTATTTCTTTCTCTCTCGCTCTATTTCTTTCTCTCTCTCTATTTTTTATCTCTCTATATTTCTTTCTTTCTCTCTGATGCTATCTCTCTATTTCTCTCCTGTTCTCACTGTCGTTCTCTCTTTCTCTCCCACACTCTCATCTCTTTCTGTCTCCACTTGTTTCACCCTTCCTTTGGATCTCCTTTTCTCTCTCTTTTCCTTGCTCTCACACCATGTCTCTCTTTTTCTGGCTCACTCCATCTCACTCTTTCTCTCTCATTTTCTGCTTCATCTTAGTCTCTCACAACCATATTCTCTCTCTCTTTCTCTCACTATCTCACTTTTCTGCGTCATCTATTTCCCTCTCCATCTCACTCTCTATAACTCCTTTTATTTCTCTCTCTCTCTAGTCCACTCTTGCTTTCTCTCTCTCTCTTTTTCCGGGGGAATTTGTATTCCTGCACACGGACAAATTTTCCACTGGTGTAATTAGTCCTACAAGTATAGAGGAAGAGACCCAAGTTTTTTCGAGGTCTCCTTATACTATAAGCTGGAAGCACCTATTTTCTCTCAATTGAATACATTAGAGAAAATTGTGAGGAGGAAGAGGGATTCTACCAGCTCTACATTTTTTCTAATTCTTCAGCAAACGGGTTTGAGTAAGTTTTTTAAGGAAACGTCGAGGATTTATCTTTAAAAGACGGGGAAAGCAATTAGGAAAACGAGAATATTAGTATGAAAGCTATTGACTCAATTTTTTGTTTACGTTTCCTGTGAAAAAATCTTTTGGGGATGACAACACGGATGGTAATTCTTCATTTTTTGGGGGAGCACCAGGAAGGAACATTTATAAATTTAAAACCAAAGGTAATGGTACTTCAACTGTATTTAATTGGGTATAGGAAGGAAAAGCTTTTCACGTAATTAAAATTCCCAAGGCTTTAACATTTAAGAAGACAGACGTCTCATTTAAGATTCTGTGAGAGAAAAACAATGGTTCAAGTATTAGTTTCATTTCCTTTTTTGATTTCCTCAAATTTTTCTTCCTCAAACATCTTCTCTTCCTTTCTCTCTCGGTTTTGTAGCACCAAAGCCATGCTGTTGTTTCTGGGAGGATTTACTCCTATCATTACTATTCCCCGTCACACACACAACAACATCATAATTCCACTCACTCGGAGGGCAAGCGGAAGGAACGTACAAAAAAGACAATGGAGGAAGAAGAAAAAACAACTCACTCACAGCTTCCAAAACCTTCCACATATTCTCCCAGCTCTCTCATTTTCTCTTCCGACAAAAAAAAAATCCTTCCACGTGCCCTAAATCGCCTCTGTATAAATTCTCCATCTCCTAATTAAATATCAGTCCGTAGTTCTCATTTTTTATCTCTTTCTTCCCCCTTTTTAATATTTCTTTCAACAATCTCAGCTGTGGAGAGGAAAAAATTTATTTCATCCTCACATTGTTTTTTTCTTCCTCATTTTATACCGTATACGTCTTTTGCGCTCATATCCTTCCATAATGCCTTCCAAGCCCATATAGAAATGAAAAACGGACGTAAAAAAGTTCCTATTATGTACACTATGTTACCTTTGGACCATATGAGCATGTGAAGGGAGGGAAGGGAGAAATGAAACTTGTTGGAGGGAAAACAACAAGAGTAGGAGGAAATGAGTACCGCCGGAATTCCTGCTACGCATGCAAGTATGTAAGTATAGGTTGGTTGTACAAGGAAGAGGGAAAGGAGGGAATACAGAACGGAATTTTAGGAAGCGAATAGAAAGGGAAAGGCGAAAAGTAAAGGGATAAATTAGAAATCGGCAACAACGTTGGTGGCACGTTCAAATTATGCGACGATGTAGGTGGACAGCCAAATTGCTCTACAAAACTTTCCCAAGAGAGGCTATGGGAGAGAAAGAAGTAATACAAAAATTCGTCCATGAGAAAAAGTCGGAAAGTGAGGAGAACTTCTGAGGGATAAAATAAGGACAATCGGATGGAGATACAGTTAAGACAAATTCAAAGGGAAAATCTAAAGAGGAAAGTGACAAAAATTCAAACGGAAAAAATGGCCGGGATTTTAAAAGTAGAATGTGAGTAGAAATCATAGAAAAAAATATTTTTATCACAAAAATACTTTTATCACAAAAATACTTTTATCACAAAAATACTTTTATCACAAAAATACTTTTATCAC
>JAQGBT010001305.1:0-33678 GCA_034698585.1 Disparrhopalites patrizii
ACTGCTGTGTAGTACCGCATTAATTTTGTTATTTGTTGCAAATCAGCATTGTACAGTGGCACAACAACTTGTTACAACAAGTTGTTACTGTTTCGACGTACAGTGTCACAATGTGGTCTGCAGTGGTATTTTAAATGCACCTTATAGAGACATTTGATGTAGAGCGATTCAACTGTTTTAACATAGAGATTTCTGCTGTACATAACGGTGTTTCACTATAATGGAGAAAAATTATTGGTGTAGAGGGAACGGTTATAGAGAGGCGACTGCAGGATGTCTCCACCTACACCAGAAAAATTATTACCGACGTTGATCTTCTGGCAGTTGTGCTTATGAACGACTGTGAGTTTTCGTATTCACGGAGCAGAATACGGTAAATAGAATAACTTTAGGAACAATGCTAAGTGCATCCACAATTCCATTTAGCTTCGTTGACAGAGTTTCTGGTCGGTTATTGTATGTTTCAGATATCAGCTATGGTTGTCATTTTAATCTCACCATCAGTCTAACTGTTATTAATGGTGGTTTTTAAGGCAATTTGGTTGGGTGGATTTATTCAATACAAGAAACTGGGGGACCAAATTGGGGAACTTCCCCGCTGAAGAGAAACTGAATTTTTGTCAAAATTGTTTGACCAATTACCAATTCTCCTTCAATCGTTCGGTACACCAACGTCCGAAGTAATATTGGCTCGTTTATTGTGCTGAAAGGTAAGGTCGCTGTGTCGATGCCGATCCATGGGAACACCAATAATTTTCCAGAAGTAATTGAAATGTTTCGCTAAAGTTATCATCGCCATGTTCCTGGCGGTTAGCTTATATGTAATAACATCTGCCATGTCTTGATCCGAGATATACAGCATGCTCTTCCACTTACTTTCCGTTAATTTGTTTTTCTGCTACTTAAAGTGTCTCCTTGACATTGTTTACATTGTTGACGAACATTCGAAACCAAGCGACAGCATTGCCAATAGGAAAATCCGCAAATTTTTGACGTAATATCTGCTTGAACGATAGCATTATCTTCGGGGTAGTTGGCAGAAGAGAGATGTCCGTGAGTGGGTATGCGTATTTATTTCATGCAATGTTAATGTTAAACAAATTGGAGACAGGTATGCCTCCCATCTGTGTATATAGATGCAGGTGCATATTTTTTCTTTCACATAAAGATCAGGAGTAGCCTCCAAATGAGTTTTCTGCTGGATAATTCCCAAGGGAAAATATAGTGTGAAATTGTTTGAACAAATTCCTGAATTCGGGTCCATTTCATCGTAGCACGTGGATTTGCAGTGTATTCGGATTTCATGATGCCTTACTCAGTGGAGTCTCTCTATAACATCATCCAAGGGAACCCAAAATTTTGCTGTTATAAAAGAAATGATGTTATAGAGAACACAGTTATTATAAATTCTATGTACAAGGTGCTGAGAATTTCATGACGTTATGGAGAAAATGCTGTTATAAGGGGTGCTGTTATGCAGAGACTCCACTGTTGTACGTTCGAGAGAACGACACCCGCAGCGAGCCAGGTCGTCACGAGTCACGACTGCAACCTTCAAACCTCGTGCTTTCCATCGGTTGCCGCCTTTTCCAGCGTAGAAAAGGTCAATTCTTGCTCTAGCAGATAATTTTCCAAAGAGAAACAGACTTCAAAGTGTAAACGGATCCAAGCGATGTCGGGGCTTGGAATTAAATTGAATAGGGCATTGCATTTTTTTTATTTAACTTTTATTTTATATTTGATCACTGAATATCGTTCTTAAACTCATTAAATACTCATTTGTATATAACATGCACAGAAATGTTGAATAAAATTACCGGAGAAAAATCCATCATATGTGTGCTCCGTAAAGATTCTTCTTGCAGGCTCAATGAGTGTATTTACATATATATAATAGGAGGACCAAAAGTTTCAAAAAGTATAGGAGAAGACTCCTCGTCCGGGAATTTAATACAACCACAGGAAAGAAAATAAAATTTCGGAGACAAAGTAAAGCTTTTGTTTATTGGGTGAGAGTTAGACAAGGAACAAGGTTAGACAAGAAGTGATTGCAGCTAGTAATTGACACGTTACCATCAGTTTTACAAGCAAAGCTTAAAGCATTATGGCTAAGATTCTAAGATGACCATTGAAAGTATACTATTAAATATATCAAGAATTATTAATAATCAATGTCATCTGAAGCTTTATCTTTCTGAAAACTGCGTTACTATAGTAAAACAAGTAAACAAAAACTATTTACAGTGCGATTGCATATTGTACATAGCATAACACCAATGGCATCAACGATACTCTGTTCGTCTTTTACTGTAATCAAGAAGCCATAAGTTTAGCCGAAGCTTCGAAAAATACCCATATACCCGCAGCACCATAAGATATGATATATACCAGAATTTGAACCTTTACGCATTAGGGATGCATTTGTTAAAATGTCCCTTAATCCTCAAATAAAATGAACGGAGCTGGAATCCAACCGGAAGGAATTCCAAGGCAAAACAAGCTCCCGCCAAAACCAGTCCGACCGCCAGTAAAGCGACATTTGACTGGACTAATGTGTCTTTGAATGACAGTGGGAAGAATTGACCCCTCGTGACCATCCTTTTGTTCAAAAATTCCCGCTCAATCACGTCCTTGTTTTCCCACAGCTTCTCATCAGGGAAGTACTGGAGAGCCTCTCTCAGCCCCTGAGCTTCCATAACGTGGAACTGCCTCTGCGCCATTTGGATGAATCGTCCCGAGGCCTTCATGTACTCAATCGCCTCCGCCAGTACATCCCCACCATAGACATCCAATTGGAACATGACGGACATGGGCAAGATGATGTCTGGCGTCAAAAAGAAGAGCTTCCGGTGCAAATCCGACAGCAACTTGATAAACGGCGTTGTCGTCCAATGGTCTAAGAGCATGGAAAACCGCCCTTGGTCGATGCGGGCGAATCGCTCTAGAGAGGAATTCTGACTAAGAACTGTGAGATTTCCCACTATTTCCGAATAAAAATCGGACACCTCTTGGCTCTGGAGAGGGCTCATGTTGTAAAACATGATGATTTTGTAAAAGTTGGACTCCTGTGCCTCTGAGGCAAGGATTTCGTAGCTCTCCGCCAGAAGCTTGGCGAGGGTCATGGTCGAATGCTGAAGGCCCGGGGAAATCAGGCTGCTCTGGAGCTTGCAAAGGTAGCTGGTGGAGAGGAGGAATGAGGCAAGGCATATGACCATGAAAATGGCTCTGTTTCTCCCAAAAAATTGTTTCGGCCTTCGTCCTGCCTTAAAAGCTCCCTGGAAATTTGATCCCGCATGTCGTTGCTGAACATTGCTCGAATTTTCCTGGAAATGATAGCATAAATGTTTCCATAAGTTTTCGATCCAATTTCTGTTCAATTTGTATCTTGTTCTTTCCCGGAAATGTTTTCTCGAATGTCCCAACATATTTGTATTCGATTTGTCTCGACCTTTGCTAGTAATGTGAAGGAACAGAAGCAAAACTGCAATTATTGCCGCTACCACAGCCCAAACTCTTGGCCGGAACGGCCTGACAAAATCCACGAAGAGGTACTCAGCGCCATCGGAATAAATAACGCACCACCAAAATTTCATAGCGTACACTAGGAAATTTGTTGTTGGCGCTCGGACGGCGGCAAACATCTGAAAATTTATGGAACTTCCCGGCTTCAACTCCAACATGGATGTGTTTGGCAGAAATGAGAAATTGAATTGGAAGCTCAGTTCCCAAAAAAATTCTCGTACGGGATCAATATCAGTTTCAATCAGAGGAAATGTAACCTTTTGACTTTGAAAATTTCTACGGGAGAATTTAGTCGCAATCAGAACATCCATCATGCTGCATCCGGATATTTTTATTGGTGTGGTGCAGATTGGGGACTTGTCACAATTTAAACTGATACTCATGAATCCGGGTGGCGCGGGGGGATTTGAACTGATGATAATGTAATTCAAGGGAAAATTTCGACGATCTTCTTCATCAATCCGGAAATCGGTCTGGATGCCGGTGGTGACAACCACAAATATGTCTGTCCGGGGATTTGCCTGGAAGGATAACACTAATGGCTTGAAAGTCTTCCAATGGTACACATCCGGGGCCTCCCCAGAGGCAGGGGGAGAATGAGTTGCTAGAAACATTCTCGGCAAATTTCGCAACTGTTGATTTCTAAGATTCAGTGACCAATTAGGTACATTAAATATATATATTGACCTAGGAATTTGCAAAAAAGCCATAAATGGAATTTCAATAGATAGAAAGTCCTTTTTAGTTAGGACAAGGGTTAAATGAAAATTTGGGGTCGAAAACACTAGCGATTTTATTACTTCAGGAATATCATTTTTATTTTGAAAAATAGTTAAACTGTCAATTTGAAGGGCTGACAGAAGAGGAAGGATCCAGGGAATTTTCATTATAACGAATTTTTCAATAATTAATTATTTTCTGGGCAAATTTAAAAAATGGAAATCACTGTATATAATACGTATTCTTTCCACCAAAAATATTTTGCTGAAGCTTATTTATGTACGTTCCAATTCCAATCAAGATTTGCGCAAACATTGTAATATTCATTAATGTTTTCGCTTGTCGCAGACCAAACAATGCGATGCAGAAACACTTCATGAGACACAGAACTCGTCTGTGTATGCGTATTAAAAAGTCTGGAAATATTGTAAGTACAAAGGAATTTTTATCGTGGGAACAAGCAATTTTTATGTCCCAGTAAATGTCAAAATCGGTTACAACACAACTGATTGGTGCTTGATGTGCATTTATTGCACGATTATTTTCCGGATATAAAGTGAAGACAATGAAGACACGCAATTCTTCTAACACTGAAACTTTAAGTAACGGCATTTGAGGCACGTTGAAGTAATAGCTAATAGCCCATACACATATGTACATATATATACAGAACAGTATATATTTATCATACAGAATTATATTGTGGATCTGTAAAATTTCGTGCATGCCAATCTGTCAAGGCTATAGCATGCTTTTCGCTCCACGTACACAATAATAGCTTGGATAAATTGAAACCCTAAAAATGCTTTCTGATGTATACATAAAAATGTAGAAATTGTGCCTGAGTATTATTCAAAATGCTTAAAAGCAATATTTACTAGCTTTGTCGGCGTTTTTGCCAAAACTGAAATCCTAACAAATACGTCATCATCTGCTCTGCTAACAAATTCGAGACGGAAGTTTTCCTTCTTATTTATTTAATAATTAGATTACCAACAATTGGTAATTTTGGTGATTACGGAAATATTACCACGAAAAATAGTAGGCAAGCCGATTTTACACATTTACCGCAAAGATGTAACTTTTGGCCTCCCTATGCTTTACGTTACTTCA
Source organism: Disparrhopalites patrizii (assembly GCA_034698585.1). Classification (NCBI taxonomy): domain Eukaryota; kingdom Metazoa; phylum Arthropoda; class Collembola; order Symphypleona; family Sminthuridae; genus Disparrhopalites; species Disparrhopalites patrizii. Next base: position 5,356 of record JAQGBT010001305.1, read on the forward strand.
CTAGCGCTGGAAGAAATTTTCCAATGCTATATTTTAGAATAAAGCATCCAAGTAAAGCATCCAAGTTATGAGTAACGCTATGCTTTACTATGCCCAAAATAGGGTCCCAATATTGGCACACTATACTCTACTATGCTTTATTTACTCCGGATGCGCTATTGTATACTATATCACTAATATCACTATGCGCAAATCAGAGTTGCGCTACATAAATGCTTCCTATTTTAAACAAACGGATAGGAAACAGGTGCATAAACCGCGTCGGAAATGCTTCAGTAGAACTGCACAAATACAGCACAATCCGGTACTTCCAGGGTTGAAATATGCGCAGGGCCGATGCATTTTGGCTGCCGGATTAACTGCGCCATGAAAACAAGCCGGAAAAGTGTACGGCCCCGGCGGCCAAAATATGCGCTTGGCCGACTTTACGATTAGAATGGGGCCTGCACGATGCCGACACTTGTGTGCTTGTAGGGATGGCACAATGATATAAATACAATTGACACGTAGGATTTCTTATGGATAACATGCCCTGCTTTACTATACTTTTATTACGTAAATTTAAACGTACACAATACTATGCTTTACACTATTTCTGTGTTCATAGAAAAATCCAATGCTTTACTATGCGTTAGTCAAACTGACAAAATCCCTAGGAATACTATTTTTATGCGCTATTTATGCGCTATTTATGCGCTACTATGCCCCAAAACATAGGGTATAATATTAAATGGTGAGCAAGCATGCATTTTGCATAAGTAAGTAAATTTACAGTTTTCCGCAAGCGGGAAAAACGACATTTTAATACGGTAAGTATTTCAGGGAAAATTAAAAGTTCAAAGATTTCTTAGACAGCATGGTTTGTTTTAGTTTGTTAACCCCCAGAGTTTCCTGAACAATTTCAAATATATTGAAATTGTCGGGCTTGATTTATATCAACCAGTATAGCAAAGTATTTTATAACAATAAATACTATATACCTTTATACTATTTAATAATTTACGAAATATTTTTCAGTTAATGACTTCCTCCATTACTTCGTACATACAAATCTGTCCTTGTGCATCATCAAGGTAAGGTGCTTAAAATTTTGAAAGATTGTATGATATTTTAACGACGGGGACATTTTGACGAAAGAGACAAAATGTCGATTCGGACAAATGTCTTTTCCGGCAAATATGTCTCCGTCGACATTCGGCATAATGTTTCCCAACCATTGCCCGCTCGGCTTGAGACCTTTGATCCAAAATTTCCGCTAAATAACATAATTGTTATTCCAAAGTGCTTAATCATGGAAGTACTAGACAGCCTCCTTCCACCCAAGGGAATTCATCACCTGGAAGTGTCTTTTGCACCAATTGGTTGAATCGATCCGACATCCGTGTATTCAATTGCATCGGCCTGAGCATCCCCAGACTACCAGAGACAGCCAATATCCAATTGTAATGAGACGGACATGTAAGACGGAGGTGAGAAAAGGACGTCGCAGGAAAATTTAATTAGCCGTATCACTCGTGAGGACCAGGAATGAAACCACCTGGTCAACAATGATGTGGCCTATAGTAAGCACCAACATCCGGTCGATGTAGTAAGTCAGCCTCATGGTAAACTTACTACATGCAGTCTCACTGAAGGGAACGTCAATTTTTTTGCTGTATATACAAATTGAATGTAGATGTAGATTGGCGGAAATATTTGCACCCAATAAATAAATAGTCTACGTGCACAAAGTTGAACAGCCTTGTAGAAGCTTTTTCAACAACAAATTTGCCGCTTAAAACGCTGTGAGGGTCACCACATTTTTGAAGTAAAGTGGCTGATTTCAGCCACCTGGAATGGTTCTACCGATTTTAGCTTTAAAATTTGTTGGTGCGTCCCGCATAGTCAGCCTGCAATACTAAAGATGCAAAACTGGCGCTGCTCAGCGTACTCATACTGAGACATGAATAATTCCGTATAGTCTCCGTATTTGTAAACGATTTTCAAAATTAATATTTTTCTAGATGCGTAAGAAAATTCCAATTACATTCCATGCTTGTTGTGAGTTGTTACACTCACAACAAGCGCACACGTGCGCAGGTCGTAAATACCTACGGTTGCGCGCCAACTGAAATGTTTTCAAAATAGCCTCACCTTACCCTTTTTTGCTGGAATTTCACCCGGAACCGCTTTACAAAAACAAACAAAATCACCTCCCGGCATAATTGAACGGCATAAAGGGTTTAAGAGTAAAATAAAACGTCTACGTGCACTTGTTCAGGACTTACAGGTAGGGCAATTTTGGGTAAAATGGCAAATTTTGGAAAACAATCGCCCCTGCAGTTGAGGCAAATGTAGAGTGACCACATTTAGGGACATCACCAGCTATCCGGGAACATGATCTAACACCGCAGGGACTCGAATCTAACCAAATCTAATAACCAAGGACAAAACCGATGGCAAGATCCATATTGTTACTGCTATGACTGTGCAAATGAACGAATATGGAGTTTATACACCAGCATTTGTGCATTTACTGGTGAAGTATACGCGTTTGCTAAAGTCAGCTTACACATTCGAAGGCAGAATTATAAACAAATGCTGAGAATTATTTAATTTACTTAATTAATTAGGCAGCCTGGAATTGTGCGGGCTGAAACGAAATAACGATCCAATATCTAGTTTAAAGCAACGATATGGACACAGGGATTTGTCGTGATACACTAAAGGATTGTGCTTGGGCAGTTGCAGCTGAATCTCGGAATGTTATCGATTCGACTTTTGCATTGAAAAGGAGCAACTCATCGAGTGATGGAAGGGATTGCTCAGATGTGAATTATCTATATTGTAAATATTTAATATTGTAAATGTTCTGAAACAAAGTGCCTAATATGAATATGTATGTGCTTTTAGTAAACACATAATTGACTGCGTACATACCTCCACCAATCTGGTAAAAAATTGCGTGACATCCAATATCATACCTGGTTACTGTATTAATATTAGTAAACTGAATACTATATATTTATATATAATAATTTGAATACACTTTTAGTATATAATATTGAAATGTCGTTTTGTTATACTCCGCGGGTCTCCAAGTGAATTTGAAATTTGTCGGTGGGAGCCAGTCCACATTTTGCTTTTCGGAATTGTTCTCTGTATCGTAGCCATTTGTTGGCAACTGCAAGGAACAAAGACTTCTGTTTAATTCATTGCTAACTTTTTGGAGACTCTGACGTTTTAATGTCGACTGTAACAGCATCCTCCTTTATCATAGATTTTAGTGGGATTCTTCCTGGATTATTTTTGTCTCTTTCTTGCTGACTAATTTTCATCTCCTTTCCAGATTGATTTTTGCTTCTTTTGTCTCAGATTATTTTTGTCGCTTTCCTCCAGACTTGCTTTGGTCTCATATCATAGATTTTAGTGTGATTCTTCCTAAATTATTTTCGACGCTTTCTTCCTTATTAAAAAAGACTAAACGTATCCAGTTAGAAAGGAATAAAAATTATTCCGGAAACGAGACAGAGACCAAGCAAGTCTGGAGGAAAGCTACAAAAATCATCTAGGACAAAAGAGGCAAAAATCAATCTCAAAAGGAGATAAAAATTAACCAGGAAGAAAGAGACAAAAATATTCCAGGAAAAACGAGAAAAAAAATTCCAACAACAAAGTGACGACATTAAATGTTAACTTTTAAATTACGTTGTCGTTTTTATAACAGTTTTCACTCTATACCGGTGGCAGAAAATGCTTCCCTCAAAAACTTTCTCCAATTGTTAATATAGAAATTTCTGTTCTCTACAACGGTTTTTCGTTAAAACAGGGAAAATATGCTGATTTAAGGGGAACTGTTATAGAGAGGTTCGACTGTATATGTATACTTATAGCCATATGCATTAATTCTTACTCCATTTCCGACCATAGACCACAGGACAAGCACCATGGTGAGTGTTTCTATCCAGCAATTCATTCCGCAATACATCGTACCAGAAAACAGCGGAGCCTTGGACGGGATTGGCTGCTACCCTGGCTTGTGGAAATACCGTTTGACCTCCTAATTGAGGCTCGTGTAGCTGCGAACAGAACAATTTTAAAATATACACAAAATGGGATTCGTTGGCATCATCGAAACACAAATGCACCGTAAAAATCGTACATAATACATAAAAGTGGCGATGCGGTTCCCGTATTCCATCAAGGGGTAATCGGGCTGATCGAGCTGCGGTGGTTGAAACGCATGCAGAACAAAATGTGTCAGTATCACAAATTTTTCAAATACCATTTAAAAACTACTACAGTCGAACCTCTCTATAACGGTTCCCCTTAAATCAGCGTATTTTCCCCGTTATAACGAAAAACAGAAATTTAGAGAACAGAAATTTCTATATTAACAATTGGAGAAAGTTTTTGAGGGAAGCATTTTCAGCCACCGGTATAGAGAGAAAACCGTTATGATGGAGCCCGTTATAGAGAGGTGCGACTGTAAAATTTATGTATTGATCAGCATGAATTGAAGCTTTGTGAGAATAAATTCTCACCCCATCCAGATGCACTTCGCTATGTCCGCCGAAGGTGTAGGCGGCCACTTGCAAAGCCTCCACGGCATTCTCCACCTCCAGCCCAGTGAGCTCCTCGATCCTCTTAGCCAAATGGTGAAGTTCTGGGTGCATCTTGTGGTCTATCCAGGATTGAACTGAAGTTCGAGCGGCAGTAAATTTCCCTTTCACTTTCACACCGTCAGCCACGGCAGACCGGATGAGAGTCGGCGAGGCCAATTCCTTAAGTATCTGGCTGATTTGGGGTCCAATGACTTGGTACATTTGCACAACTTCCGGATTCTCCGAGAGGAGCTCCATCTTTGCCGGACATATATATAAAAACGGATCGGACTTTCTCTCGTACCAACAGAATAGGCGGGATTTCTGGTCTTCAGGCTGATATAAAAAAGACAAAAAAAAATGAGTTGTTGAATTTTCTCCACATCGTCCAATTATTTATAACAATCGACCACATTTTAGAACAAATTGACTCACGAGGTAATTTTGACCGGAACAAAGTGCCCAGTAGTTAATGTCGTTGTAATAGAGGCTCCCTCCAAATTGCTGGACCAATGTATCCCTCCGCTTTTCACGAATGCGTCGGAATTGCGGAAATTTTTTAATCCAACCAACCTTCTTCGAGTAGAGATGCGGCCACATGGGACGAGGCGGGACATCCCACATTTTATCATGCTAAAACGTTCGAATTTATACATTCAACACGAGAAATGCCGACCCGCAGCAAGAACTTGCATGTACAAAATTTAATTTGTACACATATGTAAAATTTGCAAAAATGACAGATTTATAAAAATATGTTTTCCAAATTTATCTTGTGTAATCTGCAAGGCATTCATTACAGTCAATGTCTGTACTCAATTTTTAATTGCATATTTTTCCGCCATACAAATTCTCATTGCATAAGTTTCCGCAATACAAATTCTCATTGCATAATTTTCCGCAATACAAATTCTCATTGCATAATTTTCCGCAATACAAATTCGCATTGCATAATTTTCCACAATACAAATTATCATTGCATAATTTTCCGCAATACAAATTCTCATTGCATAATTTTCCGCAATACAAATTCTCATTGCAAACGTTTTCGAAGTCTTGGACGCAGCAAAATTAATACGGTGCAAAAACATGTTTACAGTCGAACCTCTCTATAATGGACTCCCTTATAACGGTTTTCTCTCTATACCGGTGATTGAAAATGCTTCCCTCAAAAAATTTCTCCAATTGTTAACATAGAAATTTCTTTTCTCTATAACGGTTTTTCGTTATAACGGGGAAAATATGCTGATTTAAGGTGAACCGTTATAGAGAGTTTCGACTGTATGTATATTCAATCAAACCTGATCTAATGCCTCCTGATAAGCAGGGTGTAGCCAGGTCTCGTCGATTGTCCCATCACTCAACCTATCCAAACCTTCTTCGAACCATTCAATACAAGCATCCATAAATTTGTAGAAAAGGGCGTACTGGCCAATCTCTACACAGTGAGTTGCTCGGAAGTGCAAGCCAGTTTCTTTGCCCAGAATCTTTCCCACGGCCATCTAACGGAGACAGAAATTCAGAGGAAATACAAATGAATTCATTGTTGTATCCTGTACGTACCCATAGTTGTATAATTATACAGTCGAACCTCTCTATAACGGGTTCCCTTATAACGGTTTTCTCTCTATACCGGTGACTGAAAATGCTTCCCTCAAAAACTTTCTCCAATTGTTAACATAGAAACTTCGGTTCTCTATAATGGTTTTTCGTTATAACGTTGAAAATATGCTGATTCAAGGGGAACCGTTATAGAGAGGTTCGACTGTAGATATCCAGGAATGCGGAAATGCCACAGAACTTACATCTGACGGTTTTAAATTGTAAACATGACTAATTCTGAGCAGGGAAGACAATGCGTCTAGGAGATCATCTTGCGTTGGCCAATTGTCGTGTGGGAAAACGTTGAAGAGGTAGTACACATGGATTTTGTCCCTCATTTGTCCTGTGTTGTGGAAATTTCGAATGTTTGGAAAAATAATTATTATAAAATACAGTTATCCTTTTAACACTCGCGGCTGAAAGATTAATAATTATCTCTAAATGAGTGTGAATATACCTTCTTTATTCAGCAAAAATCCCTTGAGCGGCGTCAATAACTTCAAAATTCTCCTGATCATGCAGTAGGAAGCCAAGGGATTGTAGGTGACCAGCTGGGCTTTCCCCTCCAATGTATTGCCTCTAAATCCCGTCAAATTCCTTACAAAGGCTTCAAAATCATTGAGGTAATCTTGCAAGAGTCTCTTGGGAACCTCCTGAGCATCATCTAGCAGTGGGAGGTCCATCAATCGTCCCACAAACTGAATTTCCGCCCGAGCCCATGTGTCCAAAAGAATTGGATTCCGGGTAATTTGAACGTCTTCATCCGATTTCCCTCCCGATGGAAAAATCCACAACACAAAGAGAAGGATGAGGAACAGGGGAAGAAATTTCTTTCTTTTAATCCAAAACATTTCTTCACGCACAAACTTTTGGGACCAAATAACTTATCCTTAATAATCTTTCGAAATGCAGATCAATAGTGACAGTGAATCAAGAATCTCGTGGAAGAAATAAATCGCTGACACAATATGTCCTTCAAAAGTGCCTTGCTCTGAGTTTGTTTACTTTTCATTCTGCCGTTTTTCACTTGAGGTATTTTCTTTGATTTGCATTTTTTTTGTGCTGAGCCAAAGTATGTACCGTATGTTTCACGGAAAACGCAATCGGCTCTCCCGCTGACATGTGTGCAAATAAGTTTATAGATCCATACAATTCATTTTTGAAACAAATTTTAGCAATGATTATATTTACGTAACGTAATACATATCAATTAATGCATTTCATTTACTGGTGTAATTATTTTGGGCAACACGTAGTAGAATCAAATTTATGCACCGTTTCCGGGTTGCTACAAAGTTTTTTGATTCTTTTTTTTCGCAATCTATTTTCCTATTTCCTGCATATATAGTTATGTACACACAAATGTATACAGCCAGGTTTTGGAATTCTTGGTAACTTCGAACGTTAGAATCACCCCAACTGAAGCCACTGCACACCAGTGATTTGCTTATTACTTGCTTTTCCAGTCATAACTAAAATATGCAATTACTTTCGTTGTAAGTAACAAATCCTTCCGTTAACCATGTCCATGTTTTTTTGGAATTTTAATTTTTGTTAAATAATTTCCTATGTTAGGGCTTTTCTTTTATGTTCCGTAGACGTGTATTTATACTTTCTAACAATATTCAACAATGTACAGTGTTACTCTATAACAACATTATTTTTTCCTTCCTTCGTATACATGTAAAGTACGTATTTTATGTTCACAAAATTTTCCAGCAACAATATTTTTTGTTCTTCCCTTCAATAATGTTATAGAGAGACTCCACTATACAGTGGACTCTCGCTATAACAACCATGAAGAGAAAGGCTAAAATGGTTGTTATATGGGAAATTTGTTATACAGTGGACTCTCTCTATAACAACTCTCCTTATGACAACTTTTGCTTAATAAAAACTTTATTTTTGAGCCCTTCGTATATGTAGTGTACATATTAAATATTCTATATAACCATTTTTCCATAGAACAACCATTTTTGCCCTTCCCTTGAGGGTTGTTATAGCGAAAGTCCACTGTATGGAACATATAATATGTGAACTATACATATACGAAGGGCTGATAAATAAAGTTGTTACAGAGTAAAAGTTGTTATAAGGAGAGGTGTTATAGAGTGTCCAATGTACTTGTATATGTATACATATAGCACTCGCTTAACTTCTATAGAAATATATGCTGATGAAGCGCTGATGCATGGAAGATGCATTTTGAAAGCTCCGTTGCTTATGAGTAGGGACAGGCAACTTGCGCTTTATTTTTTGAAAAAATTGCGCTTAAAAATTTTTAGGGTGTGCTTTATCGAAAATCAAACTGTGCTTTTAGTGCTTTATCGCTTTTTGCCGTTATTTCACGTTTTCACCATGCTAATTGTCTTTGTAATGTAAATGTGTGGTTCACAGAACGGATAACGTTCATTTTTTTGCGTATTGAGCCGCATTTGAAACATATATTGAAATTGAAATTTGTAATATCAACCAAATCATCGCACAATTTGAGACCCCAAGCCGATAAAATTTTGTATTGAACACCGGGACTGCTATAACTAGTATCTATTTTCGCGACGAATGAAGAAATGTCTGCGTCACAAACATTTTGTGACACGCAAAAGTGGTATTTTTTGCATTTTTGCTGCAAAATTCGGCTAAATCTGTTGAAAAAGCGTTGGGTGTGCTCTATGCCTTGTGGGTGTGCTTTTAGCGCTTTATTTTTTTCCAGATTTGAGTTCTTCAATGTGTCAGAAACATGTTTAGCGTAGACTGACAGGGTCTAGCACGCATATTTCATTTCGGTGCTTTTAGCGCTTTTGCCTGTCCCTATTGATCAGTGAATATCGTCCTTAAACTCATTAAATGCACATTCATATGAACATTTAAAGCACAAATGAATTTTTCGATAAATTCCTTACAGGGGAAAAATTCGATCATATATGTACATTGCTAAATATGTAGCTCTAATCTAATTTCCTAATTCCAAATTATAAATTCCATCTAGCTAAGATTTTCAAAAATATTACCTATACGTAACCTGGTAGCTACGCTGACAGTATTTAATAACCGCACGATCAAAACTGATGTGAAGACAAATATTTTTATTGTAAAGGAAAATGCAATTTCATTTAATTAGCAGCATCACTCGTGAGGACCAGGAATGAAACCACCTGGTCCACAATGATGTGGCACATAGTAAGCACCATCATTCGGTCGATGTAGTAAGTTGACCTCATGGTCAACTTGATTACCGGAAGCGATTGCACACTTTTGTCCCACCATTTCCCAGAAATCCCCCCATGCGCTCTGAGCCTTCGTCGCCATAAATTCCTTACCTTCGTACTTCGGTAATGCGCCTCAGCCAAGAAGCTAAAGATTACAATGAGAATCAGGGTGAGAAATACTCCAATCATCCCTAGAACAACGGAGTGATGTCCATGAATTCTCAAAGCACCGACTGTGCAAACAATGCTCAAAATCATGAGGAGAACTTGGGCGGCCGGCGCCATCTGGCGACAGGCGATGTTGCTGTACCACGTAGTGCTTAGGAAAAGAGTTTTGTACATTCCGATTTGCACCATTGGTCTCCTCAGCGTAGATTTAGTCCCGTTTCTAGTCGTACTCTCGTCCAGCTCGTAGAGCAGATCCAAACCAACTACTGCGTAAGCTATGCTCACATGTACGATTATCAATGCGTTGGCCACATAAACGAGCTCCGCCGTAATTGATATGTACGTGCTTACTATTTTCAAGGGAATGCCTATCCACATTTTGTCTGTTTGTTCCAAAATCAAGGACATTGGTTGTTCTGGCGAATTCGGCGCTATCACAGACCAACAGACGATCAATGTGGACAGGAGCTGGCGGAACCAGTAGAAACATCTCATTATGACTGCACTAAGTCTGCATAAAGGTGTGACGGGGGCATCGGTGATCCCGAAGTTTTCTGTTTGAACAATAAAATACAAACGTTTATGCTTATAATGAGTTGGAAGACTTATCTTATACGTATACCGTATACACTCACGCTGACAGTCCCGGGCGAGCTTTATGTATTGTCTGGTAAAATTGGGTATATCCTCCAAATTCATGAGCAGACCTATGTTCAATGTAAGGCCAAGGAGCTCATACGGCAGGACGAATCCCATTATTATCCGATCAAATCTAGTGAAACCGGAGACGAAATTCATTTGGATCCCTCGGGAAATGACAAATGCAATGTATGCGAGGGCGATGCCAATGTTTATTTTCCAAACATGTGTCCTGAAACGTCCTTGTCTTTGTTGAGGCACACCCACGTCCTTGTTCCATTCGTAGGGCTGATAGCCAAATGAACTTACAAATTGGAACGTGAGGCGTAGATATTTTAGAATGTCAGGTGTCAGAATGGTTGACGACATGCCGTAAGGCGTGGCTATGGTTTCATCAGGATCACGGTTGGTTAATTATAAAGCGACCATTTATAGCAGATCATTATACAGCAAAGACTTCGTTTTGAATAAGGTAAATGGATATAGTATTTGATTTATGAATACAATTGCTTAATTTGGCAGATACTGAGGCCTTTTTTATCTCACTTAAATATTTCTAAGATCGGGTAGCACTATACTTGCACTACTTCACACAAGAAATTTACATGAGGGCCGTTTTGGTACGTAATTTATAATGCATAGGTACAATGTGCACTATACAGGGGTCTCCCCATAACATTATCTTTATAACAACATTTCTCCGTAACAATATTATTTCCCCGACCCCTTCGTAAATGTAAGGCACACAGTCGACTCTCACTATAACAGCACTCTATCTACGCATGAATAAATTATGTTGTAATAGCGACATGCTGCTCTAGAAATTCGGGTGAAAACTTCAGGCAATAGCTTTATATGTTAATCCAATACATATATCAATATTTACGCAATCCTCAAAATGTTGAAATTTCGTTGAAAAAGGAATTTGTAGAGATTTTATGGACAACTGTACCAACGTCGAACGAACACAACCATGTTGAACAGGATAAATTTCAAAGGACGAAGCTATATGTTATGTTTGATACCGTATATTTAGCCATTGAGAGCTGAATATGGTTTGATTTAATCCGTGAATTGAATTGAGTGAAGAGGAAATTATTCCGGGAGTAGTGCTTATATGAACGACTATTAGCTTTTGTATTCACGGATCACGGAGCAGAATACGGTGAATAGAATAACTTTAGGAATAATGTCAAGTGCACTCCCAAATCCGTTCAACTTCGTTTACATACAGAGTTTCTGGTCGGTTATTGTATGTTTCAGATATCAGCTATGGTTGTCATTTTAATCTCGCCATCTGACTGACTGCTATTCATGGTGGTTATTTAGGTTCTGGAGCCTCGATATAACGGATGCTCGCGGGGGTTCATTACATAATCCGTTATAAATACTAATCCGGTATGTGAATAACGGATTTTTATCCGGTATATACAAATAATGGCTTTTTATCCGGCATGTGAATAACGGATTTTATCCAGTATATATAAAGTGGTTTTTACTTTATACACATAATGGATTTTTAATCCAGTATTTCTTGCAATTTATAACAGAACAATATAAAAATATTTTTTTAATTGCCCATGGCTGGCGAGAGGTCACAAAGATGCATGAATTGGAAGCAGCCGTCAGAAATCCGTTTAGGTTTAATGGTAAGAATTGCCGGGACTTCCAAAAATATACGGTATACGTACTAATCCGTTACACGCACGTACGGTATATTGAGGTTCCACTGTAATTTTGTGGGATAAATTTGTTCGGTACAATAAATTGGGGGACAAATTTACGCTGCTGTTGTCAGTGTGCTATATTCCATCCAAATATGTGTGATATTGCTGCACAGAAAATAAATTTTTTGATTGCGGCAATTATTTGTTACAGAAATGTTGTTAAATAGACGCACGAGGATGTTTTGGGACACGCGGATGACCATAGGAGCGTTCTGACGTGACCTTCATTACATTTTCGAGTGTTTCAAAATGGTAATTTTGGTCGCCGAATGAGAATAACCCTGCCTGTTCCCTGCTATTTAATTTAGATGTTCGATTAATCCAATTTTCTCACCAATTTGTGCCACACGTCTCACCAATTCGTGCCACGGGGGAAATTATAGGCATAAACATGAAAGCTATGGCTATCATGGAAAATACTGGCTACATAAGTTCGAGAAAAACATTTTCGAGTATGCAATTACGTAAAAGCCAATTTTCGTCAATTTGTGAAAAGAATTGTCAGAGTATTTACGAGGCAAATTGTCGGGGAATTTGTAAGAGAGACTTTCACAGAGGTATCTAGCAACACTGTTGCCAATTCGTGAAACAGATTTTCAGGAAAATTATTAAACAACAGATATATAGGGAATTCGTTACGAAAGTTCAGATGTAAACAAATTTTCAGGGTATTTGTGAGACAAATTGTCGGAGTATTTGCACGGCGAATTGTCAGGTAATTATGAACGTAAAACCACCAATTTTTCACCAATGTGTGGGACAAAAGTTTAGACAAGCTCAACACGCATAGATTTTCAGGGAAATTGTGAGACGAATTTTAAAGGAAATATCTCAAAGCACACGAATTTCTAGTGGATTCGAGATCTACTTTTAGGGAAATTGCTAAAAACGAAACTGGCAAACTGTTAATATTTGTGTGTATGTATGTATATATATATATATTAAAAAAATATTATTACTGGGAAATGTCGTTATATAAAACATAAAATATGTACTTTACATCTACGAAGGGCGGAAAAAATATTGTTTTTGTATAGAAATGTTGTTATACAGAGACTTGTTATAGAAAGACTCCACTGGAACATATTTGGCGATTGCGATTAAAAAATCAGCATTTCAGCAGAGACGATTTCAGTTATTTATGTATTTGATTATGTATAGATACACAGGATTATATTTCCTTGTTTGCTCAAGTATACAAACTGTAAAATCAAACGACGATCAAGCTGCCTGTTAAAACTGTCGCAGTAGTAAACATTGACATAATTTTTTCTTGCGTTAACGTTCACTTGTTCATTAATACTGGAATTCTTTTTTGGTAAAAACCGAAATGAGCCCGTTGGACTTAAACTTGCAAAGGCTAACATCCATGGAAGAGCACAACAAGAACATGGAAGGGCGTTGGAAGTCAATAGAGAGGAAGCTAGTCAGCATCCAGCTAGAAGCTACGAACGGAACTGATAGGGACAGCAAATGTCCCTGCGAAAGAAGATAGCCTGGCGGATGGGAAAAGTGTCCGGGAAGTTCTGGAACTCTTGGCGTGGGATATTGGCCAAATCAAATCTCGGATTATTCTAGAAAATACTCAATTCCAGGGTTCACATTCCAATGATACCCGCAACAAAGAGGACGACGCAGAGTATCAAGGACTGTTCAATCCGGAGGAAGAAGAGTTGCTAAAATTGAATGAAATTTGTTCCCTGCCCGGACCACGGGTACGCGCCAGAACTTGGTCGGAAGAAAAGTTAAAGAAGGCGGATGAGTTTACAAAACTTGTCAGTATACAAAGCAGACCGGTGTGCAAGTGGAGGGTTGAAAACCTATGTACCAAATACGGTCAACAATAAATGATCTTCCATCACCTCTTGTAAATGGAAAATCCTTAATTCCTGATGTACAACATGAATTCCCGCAAGGTCTAGTAATTGCACCAGGTGAATGCATTCGCTTCAATATTCTAAGAAGAGGTAAGTGAGTTGATAAGAGGGATGCAACCTAGCGAATCGGGCGGAGGGGGAAACGGTTCTTCTATTTATGTACGTAGAAAAAGGTACCGTGAGGGTCAATGGTATATATGTATAAAAGGGATTGAGAGGCTGTATTCTATACCTATATAAAAGGGAATTGTGAGGGCTAAAAGGGTGCACTCAAGTGTCACCAAGAATTAAGGGATCTGACGTTGATGGGCACATTTTGTGAGTACTATTACTAGTACTATATGTATACACACATTAGCTGCGTAAGTCATGGTCGCCATTCAAAAGGGGTCATCAGTCTATAGCGACTATAACAATATCCTGCTTGGAACAAAAATGTGAGAGTTCACATAGGGATCAATTTCATATGAATTATAAACCAGAATTTATTTCACATTAATTATAACTCGTATGTACATATATGATCATATAATGTAATTTGAAAACTATATTGACTTTATCTAAATATAACTACAATATAGTTATAACTACAATACCTGGTTTAAACACATTTGTTTCAAACAAGCAGGAAATACATTCATTTTTAATGTATATAAAAGTACAAATGAACAATAATTTTACACAAATAACATTAATCGGTATTTCCTTGTCTGGCACGAATATCCTGGCACTTCTTGGATGACTTGAGGTGCTTATTCAAGGCAGCATCACCTCACCGGGCTTTGCTCGAGAACAACGGAAGACTCAGAGTCAGCTTAATCTTCTTCTGAAGATGAATCTGAGCTTGACATGTCTCCGCTTTGGCTCGAGCGGCACTGACTCCCACGAACACTAGAAGGACTGGATGGTTCATATGCCTGACTAGTTTGATCCAGGATCATTTGATGGTATTCTGAGCGCAGAAAATAAATGGAAATCTAATTGTAACAAGTTCATATGTGCACAATGATTTGATTATAAATTTCAGACGAGTGTATTTATGTTAGAATAAAAAAGTACTTACTGCGTAAGGTGCTGAGGTCGGTTGCATGAATGACCCATTTCTCCATGAACTCCCAATTCATAAAATCTACGTGTTCCTCTCTATGATGGTGCTTATTTTTCTTCTTGCATTCAGCGTAGCAGTGAGATCGGGCGAGGCCAAGAGATTCATAGCGATTACTAATGTAATTGCATGCATTATTGACATTAAAGCCCGTGTTAAAAACTGCGTGCCAGCAGTCTTCACTGGTGATGACAATGTCGTTTGCATTTTGGTAAGTTGCAAAATATCGAATATTCCAGTCATCCAGTATACGTCCAGACAGATGACAGGACGATACTGACGAAATCGACCTGGATAGTTTCTCTCACCTTTTGGAACTCCTATCGACAAATCCAATAATTTAATGTTGTCGTCTTTACGGATAAATATACATACATAAATATAAACTTTAAGTTGTAGGTATAGCGTTTGGAGATCTCAATGCTCACTGCTTGCTGAATAAACTGATTTGTTTTCACTTGTACGTGACCGAGATATGTATTGACGAACGAGTAGGTGTACAGGTTCAGATAAATTTGACTGTCGTCACAACCATGGAGATATTCCGGAAAGATTGAACGCCGAAACCGAGATTTTTCAGTGGAAGAGTTGGTCATTATTTTGTACACTTTATCCCCTTTTAGAGTAATCTTCTCGGTCAAAAATTGAGAGTCCCAGGAACCCGCGCTATCTTCAATTTGTGCTCGTTGGACCGAGTCCCAAGTGACGACTTCTGAACCTCTCAATTTATATTTTTCCCGAAGCTGTATAATTTCAAAATCCCGATTTCGCAGTAAATGATCCTCCAATTCATAAATCGGGCGTCTTTCCCGGTAACCATCTGGCTTAAGATATTTAACAAATACATCCTCAGATATAACACGTAGAATCACAAAATTTCCTGGAGTACAATCCCCATTATTCTCGAGGGGAATTAGTCTGGCATTCAAAACCATGGTCAAATATATTTTTGGATCGAATCACAACAATCACAGTCCAACACACTACACAATTTATAAACACAGACACAAAAACTAGACTTTCCAACTTCAAACTAAGACGTCCTTAACTGAACCAAATAAGTCTCAGCTCACTGATCAAAACTTGTATTTTTCTACACAGTAACAGCTCCGACTTTGACAAAATCCCGGAATTGAATAAACTGACTGGAATGAAGTCGAATTTGCAAAGGGGGCAATACTGCTTATATGCATATATGCAAATGCAGGTATTTGCCAGGGAATGGTTTGCATAGATATGCAATTTAAGGAATGGCATTTTTGGTATATGAAAATCAAACAGGAGAGACAGATTTTGATTGCAATAATTTATCTCGGCCGTTCAGCATGGTTTCGCAGAATACTTTGAATGTGGAAAGCGCTTCAGGAATTATTATGCAAATGTAAAATATTTTAAATGTAAAAACGCACAATAATATTTTAAAAAAGCTACTATTAAAAGCGTTTTGTGTACAAAAATAACTAAATATAAGAGGAAATGTGGAACAAATGGAAAAAATTAGGACTGAAAATGGAGCACAGATATACGCAATATAATGCATAGTTATTGTCATATAATACATACTTAAACTGTCAATGTGTCCTCGCGTGCAACAGATTGTCATAGCTGGAAAAAGGTCACTTTATGGGTGGAATGCCTTCGAGATATTTATCATAATATTTTTCCAATGTATAGTATTGTGAAAGCCCAGTGACTTTATAATTTTACTAATACTTGGTATGCTTTAATGACGTCATAAACATTGTTCACGCGTAGCTGACTAAGGGACTAGAGGGAATACAGCAAGGTTGATGTGAAAGCCATACAGTGTGCAATCCGATACTTTATTCATCGTCTCTCACATTCAGTACATATAGTTTATTTGTCCCTTCGCTCTAAATTATAGTGTTTGTATTTAAAACTACACGTCACTGACTACAAGTGACACATTTGTACCCTTGTTGTCCCTGAATATCGTGTTACTCATGCTCGAAAGTCATTTTCCCCACGACACGTCTCCAGGAAGAAGTCGAAATTTTGAACACTTCTTATGAGCGTGGTGATTTCAATGGCAATGCATTATCATAAAATTTAATTACAATTATTATATAAAAATTCCAACTCAGCATACTGAGGCAGAACGAGAAAAATAACGTAGATTACTGGCATTCGTGTGTTGCTAGCTCTTGGAAGTGCATCCGAACAAGCATAATCCGAACTGGATAATAATCCGAACCGGATAATGACAACACGAAAGTACGCTTATTTTTGTTTCCGTAAACACACCACCATTTTTATAATTAATTTTTTTTATAAGCGCGTAATTTGTGCTCGAACATTTTTATAATTTTCCTAGACTGTACAGCTACTAACGAAGCTGTATGTATCATATGCGTGGCTAATCAGCTTCAGTGGATTCAGCTGGTCTATTTGCGTTGCGATGTTGCGTGTCAGATTTTGAAGACTTAGAAGTGATAGGAATTATTTCTACACCCGAATTATGTCCTACTGCGCCTCCGTTACAGCCGAACAAAACCTGCCCGACAGACAAATTTAGTGGACTGGAATTAATTGCTGCAGGTAACCTGTTTTAATATGCTGGCCTTACTACGTGGTTTCTTTATCCAATTCTCTCTGTATTTAGGAAGGTGCCATTGGCTCGATATTGCTTTTGCTGGGACTGTTTATCCTCTGGAAATTCTGTGGAGTTTTGTCACGTCGGGCAAGCAGTGGTAGAGGAACAGTTGTCACCGCTGCAGCTCTTACAAAAGAAAGGCGCTGGACGTTTAACTAAACGACGACAGTAAGTTTCTAAAAACATTGTGGAGTCTGAGGAAGTGTATGAACTCCACAGTTTTTAAAGTGCAAAGTGCTTGTTGGGCAATTACAACGAAAAACTGACTGAAATATAAAAACCATTAAATTGAACATTCAAACTCTAGTAAACATGTGCTTTCCTAAAAAACGCGATTCGGTCCCTTTTTTGAGTTGTGCGGTTTGCACCGGAAATTTGCATGAGCTTGGATTTAAACCCTTTTGGCGAATCAAGAGTGTGGATACCTTCTATGAACAAACATCAGATTTGGCGAATTATACGATACTTGATTATTTTGATTCTTGTAATTTTACAAAATACGAAGAAAAAAATTTCATTGTTACAATTGGGAATTAAAGGTGGGCTGAAAAATAAAGTTGTTATAGAGGGAGTGTGTAAGTGCTTCGCGTACGTATACAGGAAAACTCTAAAATTGTGGGGAACAGATTGAGTTGAAAATTCTATCATTTTTACGGCTAGGGACACCCAATAAAGATATGCTGCATAGTGTGTTTTCCGCCAACGCGGATACAACCGGCGAAGGAAGGTGCAAAATCCGCTTAGCGTTTGTTGTCTCAACGGATTGGCCGATTTAGTGTAGTTTTCTTTGAAGGATAGAGCAACTAAATCTCTACAGTGGAGTCTATATATAATAAGCCTCTTTTTAACAACATTTCTTTCTAACAACATTATTTTTCCAGCCCTTCGTACATGTAAGGTGCACATTGAATGTTCTATATAACATTTCCCTGTAACAATATTTTTCGTCTTTCCCTTCCGAGTTGTCATATAGAGACTCCACTGTAGAATGAATTTTCTCTCAACCTTGAAAATCATATTTTTAAACCTGCCATGGCAGGAAATGTGAAAGTAAAAATTGTTTTTTCCAATTGTTGGCAGAAAAGTAGTAAATGACTTTATTTGCATGATCAGAAGCCCCTAAGATACAGTGGAGTGTCTCTATAACCACATTGATGGGAAGAAAAAAATATTATTAATGAGAAATGTTGATACATTTTAGAAACTGAATTGAACTATTAATCTGAACATACGTATCAGGAAAGTATTTTTTTGCAAATTATCCTCTCAGCCTCTCGTCTTATTTGTGCTTACGTATGAGACATGAAAGCCAATACGGGATGTGTGAATGAGTTTTCCCAGTGAAATCCACGTAGGTATCACTTGCACTGCATTTCTTTACAAAATGGCGTTTTAATTTAAAAAGGAAATTATTTTGGGAAGCAGATTCCTACTTCCCAAACTACATCGTACTTAATTGTAGTTAACTGGAAACCGCTTTTCCAAAAAAATGTGTAGCAAGTCATTCACCTAAATTAGGTAATGATCCACCTAAATAAGATAATGATCATACTGAAAATGGATCTTTTTAACCAAATATAAAATTTGGAAAAATGTAAAATTGAAAACAATTTCGAAATTGCAAAATACATATTCGGTTCGTATGAATAATGTTTGCATACTAATTGTGTTCAATCCTTTCAATTTCAGTCGGATATTCTCCTTCTTTTCATTCGACATTCAAGAAAAAAACATGCGACTGCTGACTGCTTATTGCAGGGTTCCATGATGCTGATCGCGAAAGCACGCTTTGTTTGAGGTTGAT
Source organism: Disparrhopalites patrizii (assembly GCA_034698585.1). Taxonomy (NCBI): domain Eukaryota; kingdom Metazoa; phylum Arthropoda; class Collembola; order Symphypleona; family Sminthuridae; genus Disparrhopalites; species Disparrhopalites patrizii. Next base: position 24,684 of record JAQGBT010001305.1, read on the forward strand.
TCATGTGTCCTTTCCTGCTCTTACTACAGAATCAGATATATCAAGGTGCATCGGAGGAGATTTCCTCTCAAGCAAATGATTGGACACACATGGCGATTTGCGTAAGTTGTTGTAAATGTCATTAATAAAGTATATTATATTTTACACCAGATATCAGTTTCCAGGAAGGGGACAAAGCGATATAATACGTCACGAATTTATTGTGGATTTTCTCCGCTTTTAGACGTCCCAATATCAGGTATTTCGGACTACATATATAAATTTGTTTATTTGGTTCCCTTGGAGAGTTGCAAAAATATCGTTTAACACTAGTATGCTCGCGCCACCTTCGGCCAGCCAAGCTTCTAAGCAACTTGGTTGAAAGTTGAAACCCATCAATTTGTTTGAAACTACGGTGTAAAATCACGGTGTTGTAAAATCAGCAATTTTCTCTGATCCGGAGATTTGTTTTCGTTTCCGTCCAAAAAACTTCCGACTTTTTTTACGAAAACCCATGAAAATAATTGTCGAGAACAAATTCCTAAGCAAAACCATAAAGCAACATCGCCATTGGCGCGTATTTTACCAAATTCCGTAAAAATTTATCTCGCGTTTTCTTTTAAATTTGCGTTTTTAACAATTGTCCTGTTTTGGTCCTGACATGATCATTTTCCCTGAATTCGTTTTTGATTTTCTCTACAGCCACCAAATTGAAATCCAGGCTTAATTACGAATATCTAATCATTGCATATGTATACAGTCGACTCTCGCTATAACAGCACCCTATAAAGCATCAAATTTCTCTTGTTATAACGAAAAACTGTTATAGAGAACAGACATTTCTATGTTAACAAATGGAGAAAGTTTTTGAGAGGAGCATATTTTGCTGCTGTTATAGCGAGAGTACTGTTATACAGGGGACTGTTATAGAGAGAGTCGACTGTATGTGTACGTATAAAATGCTCCTACTTAAATATAAATTTATGTTTACGCATAGTGATGGCAATTCTGAATTAGTATTTTTATTTCGCTCAATTCGGTTCAGATTCAGATTTAGATCATCACGCTCCAGCGACGGTATGCACTTGCGATCCGTTATCTTTGATTCAGAAAATACATTGCCTCCATTTAATTGTAGTACATATTTCCTCGCTATTGTAATTAACCCCGTAATATTCTTTGAAGACACTTTTACAATGTTTTCTCAGTATTATTCTCATATTTCTGAAACGAATTGTATTTCAGTGTTTCAGCAAACTGTTTACATTACTTGATTTGTTTTTGTAGATCATCTTAAATTTTGCCAATTTTGGATTAGTAATTTGATTCTGTTCAATTTGGTTCAGTTCTCGGAATCAACGCGAAGCGTTCCGAAGCGTGTGGAAGCGTGACACGGGTTTTATACTATAAAACTATATATATTTTTTTATATTAATTATTTTATTTATTTTTTATATATATATCAGTGGAGTCTCTCTATAACAGCATCCAAGGGAACCCAAATTGTTGCTGTTTTAAAAGGAATGCTGTTATAGAGAACACAATTAATATGTATTCCATGTACAAGGTGCGAAGAATTACGTTATTCAGAACATGCTGTTATAAGGGGTGCTGTTATGGAGAGACTCCACTGTATATATATGTATATATATATATATATATAATTTTTTTATATACATATACAGGTTTTACAGTATAAGGATATAAGGATATGTTGTATCGTTGTATGTACATATGTATGACATTTGTCGGGATGAGTTATTGTCGAATCGTGTAAATACGTCTCCAGATGGTTTTGATTGTAGTGCTTATCTTTTATTTTATGTTTGACTCTTATAATTAATTCAACTAATTCCGTAGCAGGTCACGATTAAAATTTGATCTGGGATAATACATTTAAACAGAGTGTGGACACGGGTCATCCAGACAGCAAAGCTTTTATTTCCACGGGGTCCGTAATCTGTCCCGCGTTGAGCATGCTGGCGGATCTGGAACGATACATTGAATGTCAAGATATTCAAGTTACCATTCTCCAATCTCAACCAAGCTTTCTGGAATGCATTTTAGAGAGTAAAATCCTGAAATTTCCCTTCAGTTTCACCAAAGTTACGATGAATGGTAAGGTATCATGATAACTGATCAACCCATTTGTTATGTTGCCACTACACACCCTTACCTAATTTGTTCGGTTAAACGCACCACTTTTATTAAGCCTAACTCAATACAATACCAAAATATCATTGAGGAATAAAAAAAAGTTGTAAAACTTGTTCTTATATGTAGTAGAAAATTTTACGTACAGACTTCAAGTTAAATACATGCCTCGGTGGTTTTTCAAACAATTTAAACGGAAAGTTTTAGAACAAAAACCAGAAAAATAAGAAAATTGCACCTTCGTTGCTTCTGCTGCACTAATGATATATACAACCCTCAATTTACAATTATCATGTCAAATTGTTTCTGAAGAACTTCTAAAAATGTAGACGTTGTATTTGAATATAACTTGAAATGCTTTACAAGAATTAATTATTTTGGGAGACTTTACGCAGTCATAAAACGGAGTCCTTTAAATATGAGTGATAATTTTTAAAAAACGATAAACTGAAAAAAAAATTATTTGTAAAATAATGATAAGTTCGAAAATTAAAATACAAAGCTTTTAGAAATTTTAAAAATAACCACTTTTAACGAACTCATGTTTGTAATTTTTCAGCCTCTGTTAATTATTCATGACAGCAGAAACATCCGACGGGTTCATTTGTGTCAAAAATAATTATTTCAGACCTTAAACATTGGTACTAAAAACCTCTGTTTATCCAATGGTTTGCAAAATGAATTCCAGGAAAAAATGTATGTAGAAATTCTGCCCAAGGGACAAGCCCAAAAAAAATTGTGTTGGTCCGAAAAAGCATGTTGGACGGATTATATACGCTTGCGACGACGCAAAATTCCTGGCTTTTCACAGAAAGCCACCATGGAAGGGAAAGAGCGAGAGATTCCGGCTTAAAGCCCACTTCTCCCCGTTCCTCTTTGGGAGAAATACTTTTTCCCTGGGCCAAAACGGATCTCTTCCTTCCAAGTTTTGGAGTATCAAAATCAAATAGCACTCTTTCCTCTCAACTCAGTCGATCTCTTCACTCTGTGCGAGTAACTCCTATAGACAACAGTCTCTCTATTTTCTCAGTCAAAAAAAATTCCCCCACTCTATCTCAAATTCTCGTTTGCTTTTGGAAGCTGAGAAAAGTTGTGAAAGAATCTTTTTTTCATCCATAGAAAAATAAACAAAGTTGGTGCATAAACTTTCAAGTCAATCCAGTCTCTGTTTTCCCCCAGAAAAAAAAAACTTTGTTGTACCTTCCCCGTCAAAAACATTTTCCTCTGTCAACAGTGAAGGAAGGAAAACATTTCTCCACACATTCCCCATTGGAAATTTTTTAGGAAAACACCGAAAAGGTAAGAACATTTTTGGAACAAGACTTCCATTTTATAAAGGAAAGTATTTACAGAGCAAATGCATTTGTTTTTTTGCCCCTAAAGAAACTAGCCAATATTCTTGACATCCATAATGGCATCATTTCACCCAAGGAAAAAATGAGAACAAATTGCCCCCTGATTTATGGGTGTATCTCCTCCAACAATAACAGTAGCCAAAAAAAAATTCATGTGATGAAAAATATATCATTTTTAGTAGGTGCAAAAATACAAGTATCAACAGGTTTTCTAAAGGAAGAGATTGCTCCCTAGGCAAAAAATGAGACTGTTGCTATTTTGTTATTGTATTTTTTTAAGGTGTGAACGTAGGGCTTTTCCCCAGTCATTCATCAACCCCTAGAAGAATATAAATCTCTTGCCAACAAAACAACACACAAAATGGGCTCTTTTGCCTCCCTCAAGCCAACTTAAATGGCAGGGTATAAATACAATGTATAAACACACTCTCTATTTATTACACTATCACGGTGACATTTTAATGATGCCCCCGATTCAAAACCGCATGTAGGAGTTCTTCTTCTAAAGGTAATATTTTCTGAGAATTTTGTTGTTTATATTTTTTCTTGAGATCATCTCCTCTGTAGCTCTCATTTTTTCTCTAACTTTCTCTGTTTCCCTCCATTTCTCTCTCTCTCTCTCCATTATTTCTCTCTGTTTCTCTCTATAGAGAGAAACATATTTCTCTCTATTTCTTTCTCTCTCCGCATTTTTTTCGCTCTGTTTGTCTCGTTCCCTTTTTGGCTCATTGTTGCTCTTTTCCCCTCACTTTCAGTCGTTTCTCTCTTTCCCATTATGTATATCATATCTCCCCTGTTTCTCTCTTTTCCTCTCTCTTTCACTCTTTGCTTCTATGCCTCTCTTTTTCTGTCTCCTTCAATTTCTCTTTTTCTCAATTCCTCCATTTTTCCTTCAATTTCTCTCTTTTTCTCAATTTCTCCATTTTTCCTTCAATTTCTCTCTTTTTCTCAATTTCTCCCTTTTCCCTCCAATTTCTCTTTTCTCAATTTCTTCCTTTTTCCTTCAATTTCTCCCGTTTTTCTACTATTTTTCATTTTTCCTTCTATTTTTTTCATTTTTCCTTCTATTTTTTTCATTTTCCCTTCTATTTCTCTTTCTTCCCTCCAATTACTCTCATTTACCTCGATTTCTCTATCTTCTTTGTATTTCAGCCTTTATCTCTCTCTCTGTTTGATTATTTCTCTCATTCCGTGCACGGCTCGCTTTTTCTCTCTGTCCCTTTTTTTCTCTCACTATCCCCCCTTTTCTCCCTACTTTCTATTTCCTTTTATCCGTCTGTTTCTGTCTTGTTATCAATTTCCGTCTGCTTCTTTCTTCCCTTCTCATCCTCTGATCTGTTCTCTGTTTCTGTCTTTTTCTCTCTCTTTCCTTCTGTTGTCGCCTTTCTCTCTTTCCCCTCACTTTGCCTCTGTCGGGATATTTCCGTCTTTGTCGGCCCCGTCAATTTCTCTTGTTTTCATCTGTTTATGTAGTTCTTTTTCTTTCTCTTCCCTTCTGTTTCTGTCTTTTACCCTACCATCTTTCCCACTATTTCTCTTTTTATTTCTCCCTCCCGTTCCCACTCTGTTTTTGTTATTTTCTCTCTCCTCCTCTGTTCTTGCCTTTCTCTCTCTCTCCTCCCTTGTTTCTCTCCCTCATTCATCACTCCCCATGTAATTACTAGGAAAGAGAGCCTCCCTGGGGTACAATTCGCTAGCTATTAGTGCGGAGGGTATTATTAGAATCAATTTATGAAGTTGTTTGAATTATCAAATTTCCTCCCCATCCATAATGACGTCACCCCACGACCTACCAAAATTTGTCCCTGGGGGGAAATTTTGGTAGGGTAAATATTTTCTCCTCTATCTATATGAAATTCGAGGAAAAAGAAGGGAAACAGATGTGTAAACATAGGGGAGGATTTGCTCCAATTAGCCACAGTGGACCGTTTGCTGCCATAAACTTATTTTTGTATATATGTATCAAAATTCTCCCTTCAGCTGTTATTCTATGGAGTTTCGCCGTAGCATCTTACTTTCTGAAAAGTGTCTATTTGCCCCATCATTGTTCCTATTCTGCTCAAGCAGTCCAATGAAATGTTATGGTGGGAAATTTCAAAAATGCTATGGAATGTTGTGGGTCACCTGTTAAAACTTTAGCAAATATAACTGATATACACAAGATTTTATTAATCTTGCGTCTTTATCTTCATATTTATACCTATTCTTGGTTACAATTACAGGGAGTATTTCACGGGTTTTATTGCATTTCACTTTAGATTTGTTATAGCGAGAGAGAAAGAGCGAGAAAGATATACGGCAGTAACTTGCTCAACATAAATCTATCCCGGAAATTCCCGTATGTACAAAGTGTCAGGAGCACTTTTGATAAAAAGGCAACTTATCATGGTAAATCATGGTGAAAGGCAAGAGACAAAAAATGAGAAGAAGTGCAATAATATCATTGAGCATTTCGCGGGAGTGAAAGCATATTTCTCCTTGTATGAACATTTATATGTATAGCGCCCTAAATTTAATGTGTGAGGGAACCAACTTTGGTTAAATTAATGGAGTGAAATTAATACTTGGGACAGAAAATACATTTTATGAGTAAGTATACATATGCCAGTGGATGAGAGCGGGTGTTTCTCTCTCTCTCTCTTTTCTCCCTTTCTCCCGTCTAATGTTACAACCTAATAAAGAGTCCAAGTTACTTTGTATCGGAGCCACTTTCTCTCCCTACAAGTGAAATGTAAGAGGAAAAGGCCTGGAGAAATATGTTGAAAAAAATAAATAAAAACTTTCCCTCTCTTCCCACTCTTCTCTTCTTCCATAATCCTGTATTCCTTTCAGCTCCACACGTGTTTGTTTATATGCGTACATATACATACACCCCTGGATTTTTTTATGGGGAAAAAGGGCTCGGGTTTCCTCTGTGAAGGCATTGATATGCCCCGTACAAGCTTGAGTATTTTGTTTCCTTTCTCCTGTTTTTTTCCCTTGAAGCAAGTGGGTTTATTATTGGTTTGCCTCCACCTGGATATAATGCAATTTATATGCGGGTAAAGTTCTGTCTCTTTCTCTTTCATCTTGTCTTCATTTTAGCTCTCTTCTGAATTATCCTTATTCTCCTTTTTTTTGTTGAATTTCGAACGTTTTCTATTTGCTTGTCTTGGTTCATTTTATGCTTTCTTTTCTTTTCCTTTTGTATGACTTTCACTTTTTTCATTGTGCCTTTCTCTTCTTCTTTACAGTTTTCTTCCCTTTTACGACTTTTTTGGGATTTCCTCTCCTTTTATTTCATCTCGTTTGTGTTTTCTACATTTGATGTAAATTTCTCATTTCATTCTCTTTTTTAAGTTTCCTACTGCATTTTTTGTGATTTTTTTTATCTTTATTCATTGCCTCTTTTTCATCATTGTTTCTGCATTTGTGGTAATTTGCTCGCCTTTCGTTGCGTCTTTTTTTGTGATTTTTTCTGTATTTCTTGTGACTTGTTCTCCTGTTGTTGCCTTTTTTTTGCGCTTTTTTTCTGCAATTGTTGTGATTTTCTTTTTTTCTGGCTCTTTCTCTTTCGGTGGGATTTTGCCTTTCTCGCTTTTGTTCTTCCCTATCTTGCTCCTGTCTCGCCCGTTTTTCTTTATATATTTTCTAGCAGGTGGAGCACTCTAACACTCGTATACATTTGTTCCGCTATCTCTGCTTGATTTTTTCTCTTTTTTTGCTAGTTTTTGCCTTTCTCACTGTTTTTTTATTTTCTGTTGATTTTCATAATTTCTCTTATTTTTCCTTTGCTCTACGTTTCGCTCTCCGTCATTTTCTTTGTACCTCTCATTGTCATTTTTTCTCTTTCTTTGCTTTCGTTTTCTTATTTATCTTCATCTTTTGAATTTTTCCTTTCCCCCCTTATTTGTCTTTTTTTCCAATGTTTCTCCTTGTCTTACTTGGTTGTTTTCTTTTATATTTTTGTTTCTCTGTCCCACACATTCCTGATTTCTTGCTTTCCTTGTTTTGGATTTATTGGCAACACAAGCTTGTGCTTTTTTGCGACAGTTTTTTTTGTCTCAACTCTCCTTTTATATGCTTTCTTTCACACTTTCTCTTTCCGTCCCTTTCTTCTTCCTTCTCACCTTTCCTCCTCCTGTTCCATTCTGCGGATATAAGTTTCTCCATTCCAGTTTCTCAAACTGTCTTGGGAGTTAGTAGAAGCACCGTCTTATAATCCAGCCTGAGACTGCAGGGAGATACAGGTAATTACTTGGTGCAAAAAAAACAAGTTGCTCCACTCCAACTACACACGTTTGTGTTGGGGTCATCCATATAAAAGCCATGTTATGAGTGCTATAAACGTACATATCAATATGCATACATATGTATTAGCACGCACATTGTGTATCAGCATGCAATGTGTACGTATATACTTGTGCCTGTGCATATAATTTTCAAATTAAATACAAGCACGTACATACGTCTTATTTGTGGTTCCTTTTCCACCCAAGCATTTTTACAACTCCGCAGAAATTTTTCATTTACATGCAAAGAAAAAAATCTCTCTCCCTGGAATCGATACGTGTTGGATATAACAAATGGTTCAAGGAAAAAACAATCCGATTCTTAGAAATCCGAGAAAGTGAACGATCTGTTGATGCAATGTGGTACCTGACGTACCATACCTGACGCCGGATGTGCCCATATGTTTGAGCAAGTTTGCATTTACTTGAGCATAAGAATAATCTCTGTCGATATTGAATCTAATTTGGAAAGTATGCCGTTCAGTAGTTTTTGTGATTCTGGTCTTAAACGATCCACTCAGTTTAGATGAAGTAATAGGCTTTACACGTTGGTTTCTCTCATAGTCATTTGTTCCTCTAAAAGATGTTGTGTATCGCCGTTCTCTCTACAATTTATATTAATCGATATTAAAGCCAAGGAAAAATGTAAAGACAGCAGAACCGTGTTTCACTTCGCCTAAAATAGAGCGCACAGAAAAGTAAAGTTACAAGAACAAATGGAAGCAACAAAGCCTAACAGAGATAAAGAGATAAAGCAAAAAATTAAATAGATAAAACGAGAAAACCAAACTAATTACAAAAAGTGAAAGCAAATAAAAAACTAAAACTATAAAGGAGAGAATCAAAGTATAAATTAAACCAAAGCAGAACGAGAAGAATAAAATGTACAACTAGAGAAGCTAAATGAATAAAATAAACAAAACGAGAAAGAATAATAATATAATATATCATTGACAAAAAGAGAAAGCAGAATAATATAATATATCATTGATAAAAAGAGAAAGTGAACACATAAATATCATAAGAAAACGAGATAGTGACATAAAAAACAGACAAAATGAGAAACTGAAAGAATACAATAACCAAAACGGGAAAGAAAAAGTAAGAATAAGCAAAAGAGAAAGTGAGAGAGTGAAATAAGCATAAGAAAACGCCAACGAATATAGTTAGGTTTTAGCCCATGGCATACCCGAGAGATGCCCTGTGTATTATGTCACACCTGGGTAACTGTCCCTC
>JAQGBT010001306.1:0-33672 GCA_034698585.1 Disparrhopalites patrizii
CACCCCCAGCCCCCACCCCGACCACCCTCCGACGGCTCCGTGGAACTCGCTTCTTGGGAGGTTCTACAAAATTAATTCATTCCGTTTTTAAAGGGGGAAAACATTTAGGGGAAAAAACTAGCATTTTCTTAAACGAAGCGCGGGAGGACACCATTTCGTTAATGAGCAGGAGGGGGAATGTCACTTTGTTAATGAAGACGGAAGGGGCACATTACGACACAAAACGGGGGAAACAGTGGAACAGGGATGCTGATGAAGGGTGAAATTGTGCATGGAGTGAGAGAGACAAATATAGACAAGAAGGAAATGTGGAAAAAGTATAAGACAGGCAAAATCAGAATCGAGCTTTGAGGATGAAACTATATATGAAAATTAAGGAGAGAGAGAAAACAAAAATTATAGAAAAAAATTTATAAAAATTGAAGAGAAAAAATGCATAATAAAAAAGAAAAAATACATAGAAATTAAAGAGACGAAGCGAAACAATACATAAACATTAATAAGACAAAGAGAAAAAATGCACAAAAATTAAAGAGCCAAAGACAAAAAATGTATAAACAGTAAAGAGCCAAAGAGAAAAAATATATAAACGATAAAGAGACAGAGAAATATTTAATGGAGACAGAAAAAGAAAATTAAGAAGAAAGAAAACCAGAGGCACGACCAGACACAGAGAGAAAGAACGAGCAAAATCCAATAAAAGAGCTATGGAAAGGAAGGAAAAAAAGGAAAGAAATGCCAGAGCGAGACGGAGAGAAAAATGAGGCAGAGAGAAGAAAGAAGACAAACTATCACAGAAACAAAAATGGCAAATAAATAGAAGAGTAAATCAGAGAAACGGAAGAGAAAAAGGAGAAAAGGGAGAGAAACCGAGGCAAATTCACCCAACAGAACTGTGAAAGACCGAGACAGAGAAAGAGACAACAAATAGACTGAGAAAGCAGAGAGACACATGGAGGGAGAATGAGGAGAAGTTTTTTCTTAGAAGAGCAAACGAGTCAGAAAAATAAAAGCGGAAAAGAGGCACAAAATAAACGGGGGAAAGGAAGAATTAGAAAGGAGAAAGAGGGATAGCAAAGTAGAAGGGAAAAGAAAAATACAAGGAGAAAATAGAGAAGAAAAATTGAAGAAGGAAATATATAGAAGAAAACTGGAAGAAGGAAATAGAGAGAAAAATAGAAGAAGGAAATATAGAGAAAAATACAAGGAGAAAATAGAGAAGAAAAATTGAAGAAGGAAATATATAGAAGAAAACTGGAAGAAGGACATAGAGAGAAAAATAGAAGAAGGAAATATAGATAAAAATACAAGGAGAAAATAGAGAAGAAAAATACAAGGTAAAAATAGAGAAGAAAAGTACAAGGTAAAAATAGAGAAGTAAAATAGGAGACAGAAAAATAAAGCAACAAAAAGCATAAAGAATACCACAAAAAATAGAAGATTGCTGAACCTGAGAAAAATTCCTACTGTACATACACTCAAGAAAAAGTTGTACAGAAAGGGTTAGAAAAGAATTATCGAGAGAGAGAGAGAGAAATTTACTAAAGAAGAGAAAAACTTTGGAAGTTATCTCAAATCAAAAAGACAGACATTCCCTGCCTCCAAAGCGTATGTACACCCATGTGTATTATGACCCCCAAAAAGAGAGCAAGGGAGGACACGGAAGGAGACAGAAAATTAGTGGGAGTGTGTACAGAAAATTCCCGGGTAAAAACGGAAGAGGGTGGAGAACTTTAATTACTTTTGCCAAGAACCCTCTCTCTCTCTCTCTCTCTCTCTCTCTCTCTTTCTTTCTCTCTCTCTCCCTTTCTCGTCTCCCGTAAAGGGGAAAAAGTTAAAAAAAAAGGGAAGTAAATATTAGCATACGTGTACTCGAAGTATTCCTCAGGGTACTGATGGAGTATGGCAGTTTGGTGATGTTGAGGGGTCTCGTCACTCCGAATCCCGGCCCTACTACTGGCCGTTGTAGGGAGGATGTCATATGACATGCTGGAACTACCCCCCTCCCCCCCAGGACCCGTCTTGCTCCCTTTGGCAGTCCTTTTCAAGAAATCCAGGATGACTGAAGTCTCACAGAAGACGGCGGAAGAGATGACCAGGAGAGTACAGAAGAGCAACTTCCGTCTTGACATCATGATAAACCGGCTCCTTCCCCTTTCTTTCTCCCAGTCTTCCCAAAAAAACACACACTGAAGGAAAAAGGGACAAAAAATATATAAAAGGGAGGTAAATTCAAAAAAAAAAAAAAACGAACCTCCTGAGAACACGGGAGATGAACTGACATGGCCGGTTCCCATTCCTCATCCTTTTATAGGTTTTCCTTTGAGACACAAACAAAAAGCATTTTTTTCCGTTTCATTTTTTCTCATATCAAGTCTGTAACCATCACCTGAATATTGGGCTGTATGTACGGGGAAAAAAGTGGGCAAAAAAAAAAGAGTTTTGTCAACGACAACAACCTTTTTTTTGGGGGGGAACAGGAGACTTTGACGGGCAGGTTATGGGAAGAAAGGGTTAAGGCACATGAAAAAGGGGAAACCCACCAAAAGTGAGAAAATGGACCAAAAGAGAAAAAAATGGGGAGGAGAAAAATGGACCAAAAAGGGGAAATCGAGGAGGGGGTAAATTTTTACTGGGGAAAAATACAAAGGAACTGAACAGAGGAATTTTGGAGGAGAAAAACTTGGAAAATTCCACAAAACTTTTTTTTTGATGCTCTCCCCCAGCTATACATTTGCATTTGGAGAGCTAATGACCTGAAAAAAGTTTGGAGCGCGTCAAAGCACTTGGAATTCGATGCGCTCTTGGGGAAAAATACATTTTTTGAAATCACGGACACTTTTTTCTTAATCTTTACTCGTCTTTCTCCATCCATAAACCAAAGAAGGATGACGGGGGATGGAGGTACACATGTGAGAAAGAGAGAAAGAGAGAGAGAGAGAGAGAGAGACGGAGATAAAAAGCAATTTTAAAGTGACTTTTTGCTGGTTTCTATTTTTAGTGACATAGTGATCCTATTGTGATGGGCTTTGTTCGTAGTTTAAAAAAAAAGTTCACAATATTTTCCCTTCATTGACTTTTTCCCCCATTTTGTTATGCACACAAACTGCAAGCTTTTATCTTAGCTTTTTTTTTCTTTGGCCCTTCATTATACGGCATTATCATGGACTGGGGCAAAGTTATACCATCGATTTATTTTGTTGGTGCAGAAAATGTTGTAATGGTCTGATTATTTTTCTTTGCTTCATTTCCTTCTGGCGACGAGGCAGTCAATATATTCAAGTGTGGATACTCGATCTACCTCTTTCTCCGCCCACTCGTTCAAATCTGTCTCTGTATCTCTTCTCTCTCTCTTCTCTTTTTCTCTCTCTTCTCTCTCTCTTCTGTCCTTCTCTGTCTCTGTCTTTCTCTCTCTTCTCTTCTCTCTCTATCTCACTCACTCTCTGCGTCATTTCTCACTGAATCCTTCTTCATTTCTATTTCTCTGCTATTCACTGTCCTTCAAATATTCCTCTAATCGAACTCTTCGAACCCTCTTTCTCTCTGCTCCTTTGTTCAGTCTCTCTGACTTTTGTCTCTTCTGTGTCTCATTGCTCTCTCTCTCTTTTCTATGCTTCCTCTCTCTCCCTGTCTCTTAATTTTCTGTCTCTCTCTCTCACACACTCTCTGTATAACTTTTTTCTGTACTTACCCTCTCTCTCTCCCTCTGCCTAGCTCGTAATTTTCTGTGTTTCGTCTATCTGTCTATCTGTCTCTCTTTTTTCTGTACTTCCTATCTCTCTCTCATCTCTCGCACTATTTTCTGTGTTTTCTCTCTGTCTGTGTCTCTCTTTTCTGTGCTTCCACTCTATCTCTCTCAATTTTTGCGCTTCCTCTCTTTGTTTCTCTCAATTATTTGTTCTTCCACTCTCTCTGCCTCTTTTCCGTGCTTCCTTCCTCTGTGTCTGTCTCTTTCTCTCTTTTGTATCTCCTTAGTCTGTTTCTCTTTTTCAGTCCTTTGTGCCTCCTCTGTCTCTTTCTCCTTTTTGTGCTTTCTGTCTCTCCTTTCTATCTGTGCTACCTTACTGTGTCTCTTTTCTCTCTCTCTATCCTCGATACTATCTCTCTCTTTTTTCTCTCGCACTCTCTCCTCTCTTTTTGCCTTCTCTATGTCTCTCTATATGTCTTCATATCTTTTCCCCTTCAAATTCTCTATCTCTTCATATTTTCTCTCTGTATCTCTTTACATTGTCTCTCCATATTTCTTCATGTTGTATCACTGTATTTCTTCATATTGTCTCTCTGTATCGCTTCATATTGTCTCCGTATCTCCGTATTTCTTTATTGTCTCTCCATCTCTCCCATTTCCCTCCCTGTCTCTCCCATTCTCTCGTGAAACATCTCAAGTAATTTGAATGTCAACATGTTTACCCCCCGCAGCCAATTAGTAATTCTCACTCGAGTCTCTCTTCTTCTTCCTCCTCATCCTCCTCCATCTCCTCATCCTTGTCCCCCCTCCTCGTCTCACACTACAAAGCTCCTTCGAAAGCCTCTCTTCCCCAAATCCCCTCAATCTGAAGTGTACCCGTGAGCCAGAAAATTAAAGTGCGGTACTATACTATAATACACTATATCCTTTATAGTCCTGTATTCCTTCCAATACATGTGTATTGGGAAAGGTGAATGCCAAGAAAAAAAAACAATTTTTTCATGATCAAGGCTTCTTCTCAAGGAATGTTGGGGACGCATTCTTCCGGTTCTAATAGGCGTGATTGGAGTCAGCGTGCTTGAACGTGCGTGTAATAATATCACACTTTTATGACGGCCTTCTCGCCTTCCTTTTGCACCATTTAATTATAAATAAACCACCATCCACGTTTGTCCTGGTACATGTTCAAGTGGAGATTGATGCCAATAAATTTCTCAAAAAAAATTAAGAACACTATTATACACAAGAACGTTATAGAGGATCTCTTACACATGAGGTAAAGGATATAATGCGAAGAGCAAACCAAGACTAAAATGCGTGTTTGGAGTGTGTCAGCAGATTTTTAGTTCCTTTTGTCATTTGTGTAAATTGATTGGCTTTATTCCTTCCCTCTCTCTCTCTATCTCTCTCTCTCTGTTGCTCAGTGAGCATCAAATCCCTTTGGCCCTCATTCCAATTACATCGTTTTCCCGTAACACGAACAATCCTTTGGCTTCCCTTCGTGGAATCATATGTCGATCGATGTGAGAAAAAAAACTTGACACTGAAAAACCCCAAGAAGTTACATACAAAGGGTTTACTATAGGTAAAAAATAATGACTTTCAAAGCGGGGGAAAAAGGAAGCCCGGGCATTGCTATTAGCTCCTACAGGGTAACACCTTTTGCTCTTGTTAAACAAATACATATAAATCTTTTTTCGGAAGCTCGAGTAAGAAGAATTGGTGTCTGAGTGGGCAAAAAGTGAGGTTTTTCTTTGTAAGCCGCCTTGCCAGCATAAATGACGGCTGTGGATACAAACCGGGTTGAATTTACACATTTTTTTGGGCAAAACAAATGACATTTCTTGGACAAAACAAATGAAATTGCTGGGACAAAACAAATGCAATTCTTGTACAAAATAAATGAAATTTATTGGACAAAGCAAATGACATTTCTTGGACAAAACAAATGAAATTTCATGAACAGAACAGAAATTCTTAAGTTAAATGATTTTTCACGGACAATTAATTTTTAGGCAATTCAAATTCTCTGGCATTGAATCAGAATCAGAGAAACCCACCCAATCTCTGATTTACTTCCACCGTTATAGAGAGAAATGCCTTCGCTATAGAGATTAGCATCTTCCTTTTAATTGTTCCATCCCAAAAATTAGTTTATAGTCCAAAAATACGCCTAAACACACAAATACACTGAGAAATACAAGGAAACATGCATGCCATGAAACGGTTTTTGTTTATATAAAAGTTTGTATAAAATACCTAAACTCAATTTTGACAAAGGTGAACGAAACCCGGTTCGTGTCTGTAGCCAGACATACCTACAAAGTGAGAGGAATAAAATACGAGGGGCAAAAACAAATTCGTCGTACGCACGAACTTATTAAGGATGTTGGGGAAGAGCACAGGTGTTCTCGTGATAAAAATCATGAAATTCCCTCCATCTCTCCCCTTCCGAATTTTCCATATTCGTGACCTCACGTTGACAGCAACGTGCGAATCCCACATCCGAGTTGCGAGGGGAAAAGAGAGAGAGAGAAAATTGAGATAAAATAGAGAGAAAAGAGAGGGAGAGAGAAAATTGAGACGAAATAGAGAGAAAGTAGAGAGAAAGTCGAGAGCAAAGAGAGAGAGAAAATAAAATATTGAGACGAAAGAGAGAGAAAGTAGAGAGGAAAGAGAGAGAAAGTAGAGAGAAAACAGAGAGAAAGCAGAGAGAAAACAGAGAGAAAGTACAGAGAAAACAGAGAGAAAGTCAAGAGCAAAGACAGAGAGAGAAAAAAACATTGAGACGAAAGAGAGAGAAAGTAGAGAGAAAACAGAGAGAAAGTAGAGAGAAAACAGAGAGAAAGTCGAGAGCAAAGAGAGAGAGAAGAGAGAGAGAGAAAAGAGAGAGACAGAGATCCTTTGTGGAACCACCGAAGCGAATGGTTTTTCCTGGAAAATGTGAAAGCGGGAAATATACAGAGGAAAATGTATGGGAGAAAGGGTTAAAACGGATGGCGATAAATGTGATGAACCCCACACGCATTCAGTGCCTCTTGGAGTATGTAGAATCTACTTTTTCCTATTTCCTCGTAAACACTCTCATTTGAAACGGGTTGTATAATGACATTTTCTACGTACACACACGTATACATACATACATACATATTACATACATATATGTACGTTCCCATCTTATGCTTGTATTGTATCCCCGTTCTTTGTGGCTTGTTCCAAATGCGCCGGGAGAAATAATAATAACTGGAGAGGACTCCCAAAACGCACCGGGCTTACCGTGTGAGTATTTTTTGGGAGGGTTCGTACTACTCCCATTGTCTTGTACACATTTTGTGTTTTTTTAGGTGGGAAGAGGGAACAGGACGTTAAAAGGGAGTAATAAATGTTTTTGGGAGTAAGAAGCCAGTACACGGTGAAAGTATGTACACCCGGAGGTGCCCGGGCTGTTTGTGTTGGTATTCCGGCGAAAATGAGGGAATTCTCTCGGTACAGACGAGGATGCGGACGGGGAGAGATGAACAAATTCGGTGACAGAGGGAAATATGTATGTATGTAGTAGTGGGTAAAATACAATAGCCCCTATGTAGCTATACTTATTCTCATGCAGAGGACGGGGTAGAATGCCCTTGTATTGACTCAGGCCTTCTCTCAGTCGTCTCATAAATTAATTGGATATAATTAACGGGAACCACATGACTTGTCCGAGAGGCGATACTGCCATGAAACCATTGTGTAGATTCTCCTGGCATTTCTTTTCTCCTTTCCTCATCATCACCACTTGTTTTTTTTTGTCATACCACTAGCAAAGAATTATTTCTGAGAGATTATATCCTTCCTTTTGTCTCTGTCTCTTGCATTTGTTACATTCTCTTTCCTGTCATTTTACATGACGTTTTCTCTCCCATCTCTTTGTCTCGACCCATTTTCGCTTTCTCGGTAATCTCCCACTTTCTCTGTTAGCTTTTTCTTTCATGTTTTGCTTTCTCTGCTTCCTTTCTGACCTTATTCTCGAACATGTTTTTTTACTTTTTTTCTCCGGTTTTATTTTCTGTTTCACATATTTCATTCCTCTACTCTCTTCCTTTGCTTTCTCCGTTGGCTTTTTAATTTCTCTCATAAGCCTTCTTTCTTTCCTCAGCCGCTTTCTGGCTTTTGATGATCCAATATTTTTTTCTCTCTCTTTCTCCACTTCTGCTTTCACTCTCGCTAATATTCCGGGTTTATCTCTCTCCGACTTTCTACTTTAACTTACTTCAACCTTCTGCTTTCTCTTTTTTCCCTTATGGCCTATCTGCATTGTTTATCTTGCTATTTTTCTTTCATTTTGTTTTCGTCTGATTCATGCTGCTGTATATTTTTCGACTTTCTCTCACGTTTCGTCCTCTTTCTTTTCTCTCTGATTCTGTTTTTTGTCTCGTGAGTCTCTCTGTCGTTTCCGTCACTATCGCATCCTTTCACTCTTTTTTTATCCATGTTTTTTCTCTCGACTACATATTTTTTACATTTGTTTCTCTCTCTTTCTCTCTGTCTCTCTTTCTTTCTCTCTCTCTCTTTCCTTCTGTTTCTCTTTCTATATCTCTGTCTGTCTCACTTTCTTTCTGTCTTTATCTGTCTCTCTTTCTCTCTCTCCTTTTCTTACTCTCTTTCTGTCTGTCTCTCATATTTCTCGGTATTTTCTCCTCCTTCTTGCTCTGTTTACATCCTCTTTGTTTCTCCATTTTTCTCTCACGTTTTTTCCACATATTTTTCTTTCCCCCTGAATTTTACCCACGTGTGTTGCTCCTTCTCCAACCCACCATTGTATAACTTGGATATGTATATTTTGTTCTTGTTTCGTCTGCCCCTGCTTTCCTTTCCCACTCTTCGTCCCCATTCCATCCCGTCTCTCCTAATCCGCCTCATGTTCCTTTTGCAATTTTGCTCCGTTTTTCCCTTCCTTCCCTGGTACACCCCATCATTGGCTTGCCCTGTCTCTCTCCCGTCTGCCGCCCCTTAATCTCCCACCGCCTTTCTCCTTCTCCTGGAAGAAACAACACCGGCGGGAGGGGGAGAGCTTAGGAGTTATAATATGTATATATATCTACACATTTTATTATTTTTTTCTCACTCCTCCTACTCCTTTTCCCGCACGGAAAAAAAGTTTCCATTTCCGAAAATAAATTAACGAGAACCCAGTTTTTCTCGTTCCCGTATACGCACCCTTGTAAAGACTCTCTTTCTCTCTCACTTGCTCTCTCTTTCTCTCGAACTTTCTCTTTCTCTCTCACTTTCTCTCTCTCTTTCTCTCGCACTTTCTTTCTCACTTTCTCCCTCTCTTTCTCTCTCAATTTCTCTCTCTCCCTCTCACTTTGTCAGAGTAAAGTTCTCGCAACACATTTCCCGTCTTTGATCAAACATTGATGAAGAACAAGCTATGTGTGTCAATGTACATATCCGTCCACATAAAAGTATAGCTATAGATTGTTGCATGAGTCTCGCCACAGATCCAAGCCATCGTATTTTTCCACAAGAAATCCACATGGAAGGAGACAATGTTTGCAGAGGAGACAGAGGGATAGGAAAATAAATGGTGAAATACGGGAAGGACGTCCGTGGCTGGAGAAAGTGCTTTAATTATATGTTTAATACATCTTGTCCTTCCCTCCAACTCTTCCCTCTTCCCCGAGTTTTGCACAATGCCAAACAGAAAAAGTATGCACGTAATGTGTACCATCCCAGTATTTACATGGCATTTATTAGTATGAAAAGGAGACTGGAGGAATTTCTATAGGGATGGTTATGGAAGGCCATATAACGGAGATACTTTCATGCTACACCACTTGCTGAAATTCATGGAAGTTTGTTGCTTCATGCGGAGACAACAAAGTACTAAATGGGTTGATGTCTCCTTTTCCCTCTCTCTCTCTTTCTCTCTCTCTGGGCATAGAAGGGAGAATAAGAACGGGAATAAAATGTGAGTGTGCATGTGGGCGAATCCAGAGAGGAAGGGAGAATTTTGGGAGAGAGATGTGAGAAGGAGAGAGAGAGACAGATAGAAATGTTAGTTGTGAGCATTGTTTTTTTCCTACTATGTAAAGTTTGTGGGCTTTCTCTCCCTCCTGCTCTCATTTCTCCGTTTTTCTGGAGCCGAGCCCGAGACGGGGATAATGAAATGGAGAGACGGAGGAGGACGCACAATGGGAAGACACAGACTCCGAACGGAGCATAAAGGGAGATTCTGTCAAAGGAAAAAAGGAGCAGAGGAAGAGCAGGAGAAGAGCAGAGAGAGAAAGATGAGAGAGGATAGAGAGCCAACGAGAGTATGGAACGAGAGAGGGCAAGGGGAGACAAACATATAAAGAGAGAGAGATGAAGAGACAAAAGGAAAGGCAGAGAGAATGAAGAAGAGACAAATAATTAAAGAGAGAGGAAGTAAACAAAGTGTGTGAAAGAGGGCGAGAGGAAAGAGAGACAAATTGACAGGAAGAGATACAGACAGGAGAGACAAACTGGCAGAAAGAGAGAGAGAGCGGAAGGAGAGACAAACTGGCAGCAAGAGAGAGAGAGGAAGGAGGGACAAACTGGCTGAAAGAGACAGAGAGAAATTAGCAGAAACTGAGAGAGAGAGAGGAAGGAAGGAGAGAAAAATAGGCAGAATGACAGAGAGAGATGGAGGAGACCAACTGGCAGAAAGAGAGAGAGGAAAGTATGACAAACTGGCAGAAAGAGAGAGCGGAACGAGAGACAGACTGGTTGAAAGAGAGAGAGAGAGAGAGAGAGAGAGAGAGCCTGAGAGAGAGAAATAATCAGAAAGTGAGACAGAGAAATAATCAGAAAGTGAGAGAGAAAGAGAGAGAGGGGGAAAAGGAGGAGAGACAAATTGGCAGAAAGAGATAGAGGAAGGAGAAACAGAGTTAGAGTGAGATGATGGAGAGATAAGCTGAAAGAGAGAGGAGAGAGAGAATGGAAAGACAAACACGCACAAAAAGAGCAAAGGAGAACCAAAGAGAGAAAAATGCAGGAAAAGGGACAGAGATGGACAGATATAGAGAGAGAAAGGGATAAATGTAATTATACAGATAGCAAGAGGAAAAGAGAAGCAGGGAGACAGAAAAAGAGCACAACCCCCGTAAAAATCACGGAGATATGGCCAGAAATGGATGAGGAATGACGACAAAATAAACGCAAGTGATAAAAGGAGGATAAAAGTCGAAATGAGCCAGCTAATATCAGACAAGTATAGTCATTTCATGTACATATACTTAATATTTACACATATTTACAATTATATATACATACATTTATATAAGGAGAAATGAAGTAAAATGATGAGCAGATTTACAATAGGGAACTGATATAGCCATGAGATACAATTCCGAGATATGGCAGGGGACGACACCCGACAAAAAAGGTAGTTGGAAGAAAATGTATGTATGGAAACGGATTTGTGTGCTGGAAGGAGATTGCAGAGGAGATAATCTATAAAAAGAGCAAATGGCACAGGCCACTTCGTTGGCGGGAAGAGAGAGAAAGAGAGACGATATTCTCCGTCTACAGATACTGAGAAAAAAAGCTCCCGGACAAGACGAGAGAAGTGGATGAAGAGGCAAATGCCAGAATTCAAAAGAAGGACTTGAGGAAAGACAGAACGAATTTTAAGGACATCAAATCAGTAATTACAACACTTACAATACAATTAGGAAAGGAATGCCATCATTATTTATATATGCACATTCGCATGTATGCGTATGTAGGTCAAAGATGTACAGATATTCCTGTGGGAGAGGAAATTAGGGAGAGACGGAAATGGAGAGAAAAATGAGAAAAAGGAGCGGAAAAGGAAACTGGAGCAAGAGGGCGAGGACAGAGGGAGAGGAAGGAGAGATAAGGAGAGAGAAAGGAGAGAAGCATAGTGAAAGAAGGTGCTGAGAGAGATTGGAGAAAGGAGGAAGAGGTACAAAGGGATGCAGAGAGGGATTCAATAACGAAAGGAGACAAAAACGGGAGACGGGGGAAAAGTGAGAAGACAATGGAGAAAGAGAGAGAAGAGAGAAAAAAGAGAGAGATAAAGAGAATAACGAGAGAGAAAAAGAGCGAAAGAGTGTAACGAGAAAGAGAGAGAGAGAGAATAACGAGAGAAAGAGAATAACGAGAGAGAGAGAGAATAACGAGAGAGAGAGAGAGAATAACGACAGAAAGAGAGAATAATGAGAGCGAGAGAATAACGAGAGATAAAGAGAGAATAACGACAGAAAGAGAGAATAATGAGAGCGAGAGAATAACGAGAGATAAAGAGAGAGAGAGAGAGAGAGAGAGAGAGAGAAAGAAAGAAAGAAAGAAAAAGAAAGTGCTGAAAAAAGCAGGATAAGAGATATAAAAACGACCGAGACCCGAGAGAAAGGCTGAAGAGACGAAGAAAAGTTGGGAGAAAGAAAGATGACAATGATAATGACACGGAAAAAAGGTCCATAAAAACTGAAACGTAAAGAACCGGCGAGAGACAGAGAGAGAGAAAGCGAAAGGAGAAACTTGGAGAGAGACAGGATGAATGAAACTGCGAGACATGGGACTTCGCACATACCTCACAAATTCCATCTCTCTCTCTCTCTCTCTCTTCCCATTATATGACACAGGAAATCGGGTATCATTTTCAAAAGAGAGTCGGAGGAACCTCATCATAGGAAGAGAGAGAGAGAGTGAAAGAGTGCAAGAGTGATTTTACGGGGAGATACTGTATGAGAGAGAGCGAGAGAGAAAGAGAGAGAGAGTGAAAGAAAAAGTGAGTGAAAGAGAGAAAGGACGGGCCAGAAGCAGAAGAGACGGAGAGGAGACCAGAGCCTGTACAGAAAAGTGTGTGTTTGGGGGGGAAGACCCAAAAAAAAAAGAATTTCTATCTCCCCTTTTTTGCTACTCTTTTTGCTTCGGGACGAGGCAAAACTATTCGAAAAGTCTTCATTTTTTTCCATAGAGGAAAAGCGAGAGAGTTTGTTGGTGAGACTCAGGTGAAGGAGTTAAAAACGAGATTGGCGCAAGTCCAAAATGGTGAACAACCCAGGAGTTTTGGAAGAAAATTAATATTTTTTTTTTATCATTTATGATCATTATAATTTTTTTTTAGTTTTAAGAAATGAGTGAACTTCAAGCGACCCTTGAACTCTGTGTGGAATTACATAAATTCTACAATGTTGACCTTTTCCTCCGAGGGTACGTTCATTTTGTCTCTTTCCATCATTTTCCTCCGTTTTCTCTTTTTCGGGGACATCTAATCCTGGAAGATTTGGGTTTTTTTATACCTTTTGTATACGTTTTGTATTTTGCGGGAACACCAATGACCCTTTGTTTTGTTGATTCTGCATGTTTTGGTTCTCTCGGAGCGTTAACGTTTATTTTTTTGGATTTTGGCCAATGTAAATTTGTTTGAAAAGAGTTTACAGCTTGTGGTCGAGATTGTGTAATTTAAAGTCTGTTGTCTTGTGGGATTCTAAGGTTTTTTGCAAAGTGGGCTTTTTGGTGTTTTTTTTGGAATGTTTCCGCTAGCTGATGTATTATGGAGGAAGGAATTATGTAATTTATTGGTGTATTCACTTAAGTTTGATGATGTTTATGATGATGAGGATGAATGTTGATATTCGGAATCTTTTTTCTCCTTTTCATGTGGTGCTTACAGGTTCTACCAGATTCAAATGGCATTGCGGGTCGTGACGAAGATACCGTTTAAAATCGAAATCAATGCCAAGAAGTCGTCGAGTAAGTTCCTTTTTATCGTTCACACTCGTGGAGGCTGTCATAATTTTTGTAGTGCGTCGCTCCTTCGAGATGATGACTGTATTTATTTATTTAGATTCATGTTCCGTACTTGATCTGTGGGTGTCGTCGGAACTCTTGGATGTAGAGGGAATTTTTAGGGGGTGTAACGTTAAAAAGAGAGTCGTATTTTTAAGTATCTGTTTACTACAGAGCTCATCAAAGTTGGGGCGTTGGTGGTTTCTATGAGTTGGAAGGATCACTGTGATGTTTGTCTTTACAATTTTGCTTTCCAAGTTCTTGAAATGAGCGGTGATGGTACTTAATTTGTCACTGGCTTTGACTAATTTAAATGGCTTGTAGGATACCGAAATACGTAATTCCTCCGGAGTATTTGTAGAAGAGTGTCGATGTCTCAACTCGTATTTTGTTCATTTTAATTTTTACTATTGAGGAATATTGAAGATAGACCAAGCAGGGGATTTGTTTGTGTCTTTATGCTTGAGTCAGCATGTACGACAATGTGAGGGTGTTAAAAGAGCATGCCAATGCCAAGTGATTGGCGTTTGGGTTATTAAACGGATTTGACATTTACATTTGTAATTTGTACGATCATATAGACTTGCGTAACTTTCAGGTTTAGTACCATCGTAAATTTGAATAATGTGAAACCCTCCGGAAGTACGCAACGAGTGAAGGTTGTTGCTTGTGCGAGAAAATAGGAGAGGTAGCTTTTTCGAAAATGATAGAGATGGGTATGAAGTTGACGATGATATGACAAATACATTGAGATTAATACAAGTCCCAAAGGTAAGAGTGCAGGAAAGAGGAAATGAATCAAGGAAATGGAGTTTTGTACCGGTTGAAAGCAACACTCCATTACACATTGAACGTATTGATTTTTGTACTGAAATGTCAACTTCTACTCCAAATCCCGTGAGCGAGAGCACATTGTACGACGAGTGATTATGATTAGATTTTGCTACACGTAGGAAGGATCCAGGTGAACTTTGTCGCGTCTTTTACACGAGTTTAAACACATATTTTTCAAGAGGAATAGTTTATGCACAGTAATTATGATATGATCATGTAGCAGTTTGTAAGGTATGCATCTATAATAAAGGTTATGTGCACTTCCACACAAATTGTAATTTGTACGTATGTACGTAGTAAGATATCCTTTTGTTTAAAAAGAGAACATCATTTTATTATTTTATAAATGTTTTTATTTGTTTTCAGAAACGCTACCAAATGCTCCAGTCAAAACTAAGTCATTCCGAATTTTATTTAGAAATGAAGAAATTGATTTGAGTGATATCGTGCTATTTCGGATACATTTGCAAGTAGACTCAAATAAGTTGGATGAACTTCAACGAGTTGAATTTAACTTGGATTTGAAACTCTGCTTCAATGATGGAGTAGTCAGCGCTCGCAATTTAATTTTGAATGTCTTCCCGCATGGCATTCATTATTACAGGCCTATTTTTTTCGACTATTTTCATTTGTGTGCCGTCAGTCTCAGTGTTCATGGGGGGTTGATTGCAGTTCAAATGTAAGTTACGAAATCTTTTCAACCTAATTTTCAAATTAAAGCACTCTTCTTTCGAGAAAATGGTTTTCCAGGTGTTATTGAGACTTATTTTTCTGCGTAGCTGACAAAAAATTTTGTGTATGTTTTATTTTGAACAGAACTCGTGGTACTACTAGCAAAGCGTCGCAGGAGATTAATTTGGTAAGAATATAATACAGAATACAGCTATACTCTCAGTCTTTTTTTTTTACTTTTCGGGATGCAGCCGTTGAGCATTTGTTTGTATTACGTGATAAAATTTCAGCATTGCATTTAGCAAGGTTTCCCAGCTGGATTAATAGCATACAAATGTGCGTGCACTTCTACCTTATTTTTGGCTTCGAGTCAATCCAAAAGAACGGATGTGTATTTCCTTTTGTTCTGTCTCAGACTCGATGTTGCTCCTGTATACCGAGAATGTTAAAAGAACGTGAATGTACATTCCCCATAGTTTCTCCGTTAATTATCTAAATTCATTTCTTTTTTGTTTTCTTTTTTCACAGCCTCCACAAGGATGTGTAGGAAATACAACGAAGTTGGCTCAGTTAAAATCAACTCACGAAGCAATCATGAATTTGCTCATGGAATCAAATGTAAACTTAAGAGAGAAATTATTTGAATTTTTATCACTACTGAACAAGCTGGATGTCATCGAGTCTGTGAAAAAGTCAAGAAACTTCGAGGATTTCCGCAATAAGGTATTACATGCAATGTCCTATTTCTCACTCAACCTTTGTGCTGATTGTAGGCATAGTAGGGAGGACGAATATATGCGTATACGTATGTAGTATGTATATATGTACCTATATATGTATATGTGCATATAATTCTTAAGAAAAACATTGACGTTTTATTATTCTTCTGCTCCCCTTGTGTACGAAGTACTTTCAGTAGCTCTAATTCAATTGAATGAGTATTTAATTTTTATTTTTACTGCTTTTTTTCAGAAATGGGAGGAAGAGGAGGATTATTTGATCCACGCTCATAAGGACATTTCACAATTGTGTGCAGAGAACATTTTGTTATGGCATAGGTTCCTCGATTTGATAATCGGCAAGGAGCCCATTAGAGTTTATTTAAGCAATCAGCACCACACACTGAGAACCAAACGTTTTTCCGAAGGTATGAACATTGTGATTTTGTCATATCGAAATCCCTGGCAGACATTGTGTCGAGTATTTACGTTTCCTTATATTGTACAAGAGAAACTTTCTTCGTACTATTGGGCAGTTGATAACGGCGGTGTAACCTGTTTTCTTACCATTAGCGTCGTACGTAATGATTATGTGTATGATGTTTGTGTTTCTGCAGGATTTTTCGTGACGGAGAATCCCACAAGGGCAGCTTTCACCGCCAAAGATTATACGCCAATCGTTGAATTATTAAAGAAAGCAGCAAATTACGCTCCACTTCCTATTGAATGTGTAGATTTGGATGGAGATATAAATTCTATTCCAGTGGTTTTTGAAGACCAATTCAATGGGTAATTAGATGCATTCTAAAAAAAAGCACTTTACTTTTTAACGATGAAGTTGAAAGTATTAATAATGAATTCTGCATTTGTGGAAAACAAGAAAATTTAATAAGATATTTATCAATGAATGGTTGGCTAGCACAAAAAATGACCGGAATAAGAGTCCGGTCATAGCCACAACTACGGTGTCTACAGAATGCAGTTGTGGAATTGCCGAAATTTTAAATGCACGAGTTAAACCTCCGCATAGCAAAAGTCTTGATTTACTGAAGGTAAAAACAAATATAGGAAACTTTTTCTATTAAAATGACTCTTATACCACGCTTCTTTGCATGTGTGTGAATGTCCATTTTATTTTGTAAATATTTTGATTTTTAAATATTGAATAGCGTCCGATCTGTAAGTTTGTTTGTAGTCACACAGCTAGAAGGTTTGTTTTTCTGTTGGTGCAATCACCAGTGGCCGGTTTTTTATTTTTCCAATTTTGGTAGTTTGAAGAATGGTTTTATCGTTGGTATTTTGTGAGATCGGCTATTTTTCATCAGTTTAAGTGTATGAATTAATAGTTACATGTACGTATGTACTATGTACACGGATGCTGGTGCAACCGCTGACTTTGCAAACTGTCACATCTTATCAATTTATTTAAGTAAATGAAATTACGTGCTAACCGTTTGCATTTACCGTTTATTGCTACTGACTTTAACTCGTGCTGCTAGCTCGCTGTAATCTGTGTTTGTTGAGTTGCGTATGTATAATGTGTATGGATTGGGAACCGAGTCATAACCGCAAAAAGGCTAGGAGGGGTTCCGTACCCCAGGCCGACGTTATACAGTTTATACCGTGTAATCGAATTATAGTGCCCTGATGGTGAGTTTGATTGAAAATTACAGCCAAGCCGGAACGAAGTATTACTGGAAACCAATGGAATTACAAATCAGCCCATAAATGGCAAGTTGACTCTGTTCAAAGAACCCAGCAGTGAGTTCCTTCGTGTGGCAATGGAAACAAACAGCCATGTAATAGTGCAACAACCGCAGCAAACGGTGAGGAAGAAATATATTGAATTTTGTTCTTTTATGGTCATAGCCATTTGTATAGTGTAATATAAGTAATTAGAGGAGAGATCTACAGCTTACACGTGCAGACGCACAGATCCTGCGGTTTGATCTCGCCATCACGACCACTGTCATTGTATACCTAAAATTATAATATACAAAGATACAAACCTAAATACTTTATATTTATATAGGTGCTAGTGTGTAGTAGTGTATATATGTATATTTATTTATATATGATATACTTAAAATCTCTCCGTCAGCAGTTTAAGTACCTCACTACACCCTCCCTTTTGCAGTTCTGTCGCGGTAGTTGTTCTCTAAAATGGGTCAAGCATTATTGATTTACAAGAAGTTATTTTTTTTACATGCTGCTCCTTTTCCACATTAGTTTTTGACGTCCTCCTTACATTTGAGATCAGATTTACAAAAAAATGTTTACCTTCGCTGTAGAAGTCCTGTTGTAGACATGTAAAGTTGCACTTGTGTACCAACTACTAACTTTTATGGCCCGGCTGTGAAAAGATAAAGTTAGAAACACTTGCGTTGAATGGTGAGAAAAAAATTGATATGCGAAATAACTTGACACTTATGTTATGTATGTTCATCATTTCAATGGAATTCACCTGTATATCTATATACTGCATTCGTATTCTCAGGCAGTAGATCGATTGAAGGATAATGTTCATGACTTTAGGAGTTCTTTGCTAAGGTTAAAGCGAGACAAAAAAAATTGAAAATGTACATATACAGGTGTAGGAGGCAAGATTAGTAAAGGTTAAAACAAAGACATAGTTGCGGAAATGGCATTTGGAAAACTTGGAATGGAGGAAAGAAAATGTGAATGGTATTTTTGCATGTACAGCAAACCCTACCTCGTCGACATTCGTCTTCAGCGAATGGGAAAAGTAAGACAAACGGATCTGCAATTGTTATACGAAAGTATTCGTCGACTCCTTTACTCAATGAGATTGATCTTGACTTGACTTCCGAAGAGTCTGGTTGGGTGAGCAATTCTAATAGCAGAAGAAGTTCCGACATTTCCAGTGACGGTAAGTTTTCGTGCACATCTATTGCATTTCAGGTTTAGTACATCATTAAAGTATATTTTTTTAAACTTTCGCTAGTGTCTTCTTTGAACCACTTCGAAGATGTCAACTTCAGGTTTTTGGAAACTTTATTTATTCCATGCAAGTACAAACTTTTTTTTACGCAGAGCCAGTGGATCCTGACAAAATAATTTTACAAGAGATTCCTCCGCCAAAAGAATTCCAGGACCTTTCTCCCACAGCGGCAGAAATTTGTCCTCCCGAAGAATTTCGAGACGATCCAGTTGATTGTATTAAGCCAAAATTTAGTAGTTTACAGTACAAACGTTATACTGAGAAGTCTTTACTATGTAAGTTTGGCACACTTTACCATCAACTTGCTGTAGAATGTGCTTCCTGCAGAGAATACTATAAAAGCTCATGTTTGTTTTGTTTGTTTTCCTCCCGTACTATGGGGATGTGCAGCTCGCCGCTCATCAGATTGTAATTGTGTGATAAAATTTGAAAACCCTGACACTACTATTCCGTACTTCATCATCCCTGACGAGTTAAGAATTTTTCATCCAAAGGGACTTCATCTCATTATTTGTGTTCATGGTTTGGACGGTTCTTCGCATGACTTACGCCTCTTCAAGATTTATTTGGAAGTGTCCCTACCCGGGCAAAATGTTCATTTTCTCATGAGTGAAAAGAATCAGGTTAGCTGGAAACATTGTAACTTCAAATCCTTGTTCCTTGTATGTGCTTTTCTTTTCCTGTTTCCCTTTCAACTAACGGAAGAATCTTCCGTCAGATGTGTGGCTAGTGTGGTATACATATATTCGACCGTGGTGGAAAAGTGCTCATTTTGTTGGGTTTAATTTGGTGGAGAAATCAGACAATCCTTTGGGATAAGACGGGAGCGAAATCAAATATTATTTCATTCTTTCTGCCGGTCTAGTTTTTCCAATACAATAGTATATACCTACGCATAGTACGTACGTATACCTATAGATAGGTAATGCAGTCTATACCTATGTATATGTCTGTATATTACTATATCTAAAAGAGAAGGTGTCCTGGTAGGGACTACAGTGCGGGGAAAAGCTCTTTGATTTCATTGCTTTCAGAGTATTTCCTTTGCGCCGTTGGTGGTCTGCTTGTATGCATGTGCATATATGTACATGTAGGATTGAAAATGAACGCGCTTTCTCTGACCGGTGGCTGACATCAAGGGGCCTGATTTTTGTACCGCTGCTCCTGTTAGAAGAATAAACGTTGGCAGCAACAGAAAAAGCAATTAAGAATTCTCTTTTAGTGTGCCGCGCAGGCTTAGAAAGGAAAAATGTCATTCTCGCAAGAGTTTTTGCTAACATTCCCATCACAGAAATAATAATAGAACTTTTTCAAGTTTCCTACCTTCTTTTTAATAAGAACTGTTTATTTGTATTCCAACCGTGTCTGAACTGTCTCTTCCTACTTTTTGGTTTTACAGGATGGAATGACCTTTTCTGACTTTGACACCATGACGGATAAGTTTGTTTCAGAAATCCTGAGCTATATTGAGGCGAATAAGTTGAATCCTACCAGGATTTCGTTTGTGGGTCACTCTCTGGGCAATATTATTATTCGTTCGGCCCTGACACGTCCACAATTAAGTCATTTACTTCCAAAATTACACACGTTCCTTAGTTTATCTGGACCACATTTGGGCACTTTGTACAATGGCGGCTTGGTTAATATGGGTAAGTCATATGGAGAAAGTCCCATTTTGTTATGCACATCAGTCTTAAAAGGATCAAAGGTCACACGCTATGCTTGACGTGTTGTATACAATGAAAGTCCTTTTTATTCTCTGCTGCACGCTTTCCTTCTCGTCTTCATGGAGAAATCAAAGGCAACAATAAATAGCACTTTGCATTCATGATTTTATTGTGCTTTACAGGAATGTGGTTGATGCAAAAATGGAAAAAGTCGTCTTCCCTCCTGCAATTGAGTATGAAGGATAGCGCGGACCTGAGACATACATTTATATATAAGCTATCCGAGAAGTCAAATCTACATAAATTTAAAAATGTTTTATTATGTGGAAGCGCGCAAGATCGGTATGTTCCTGTACACTCAGCTCACATTGTCAACTGCAAGATGAGTTTGAAAGATGGGACACAACAGGGTAAGCACCGAAGAAATACTAATCTCTGAATAATATGGGAATATCTGGATTATCCAGCTGTGGTTCAAGACTTTTAATTCGCCTACAGTAGCTAATACTCTGCATGGTTTTTCGTGTTCCAGGTGAAGCTTATAGGGAAATGGTGATGAATATATTAAACCCTATCTTAGCTAACGGAGTCAAGTAAGTAGATGCATATCTATACATATATGCAAAAACATGTTATACTTTTTGTATATCATATAAAGTCTATCTCAGTGTCAGTAGGGAAGCCTCCATAATTGATGCTTTCTCTTTTCTACAGACTAATACGCTATGATGTTCATCATGCAATAGCACCGCATTCAGCAAATTCAATAATAGGACGCGCCGCCCACATAGCAGTACTGGACTCAGAGATCTTCATTGAAAAATTTCTATCTGTTTCAGCGTTAAAATATTTCACTTGATGGTTCTTTCCTTTAAAAAATTGTACGTTATCCAATCCTCGACGATCTGTTATATTATTTAATTGTTGAACCACTTCGACGTACTACAAAATACAATTGATTTATTAATTATACATACTACGTATAACAACTACCCTGAGCAACTGTTTAAATATTCCTATATATTATGAATGAAACTCATGAGATAAATGGAAGAGATGAAACAATGAAGAAATAAATAAAGACTTACAACGGAAAACACCAAGTGTGTAAAGCACTGAAAATTATTATACTTCTCTACATTTCGACTGAGAAAAAAATATTCAAATGAAACAACGTTCCCGAAGGAAAGTTTTACGGAATTTATTATATCATTACATTCATTTCAAACGTCCATTTGAATAATGTAGTTTACTTCTTACTCTACTATTGGTGGCTAGCATTGTTTAACAGCTTTTTTTTCACTCTCTGTCTCTTGCATAGTTTTCACTTCTAAATTAAATATTTTGACAATATCGGGAATTAATGACCCCACGACTTTAGAAAGCGAACAAGATGAGGAAAGACATCATAAGACAGAACAATCCCGTTGCTTCGGACAAAGCGAAACCCAGAATGGCATAGGAGAAAAGTTGCTGTTTTAAAGATGGGTTCCTGCAAGTTAAAACAGAATTGTTGGTGAGTATCTCCTCGAATAAAGCATTCCACATTTGAATCCATTAGCTTTGCAAGGTGTACGTCCATAATTGAAATATTGACTTGAAATACCTGGCATAACCGATGATCAATGAACCGAACACTGTTCCAATACCGGCTCCGGCACCTGCTACTCCTACCGTAGCTGCTCCTGCTCCAATGAACTTAGCAGCGGAATCGATATCTTTGCGCGGTGTGGTCGTTGACAGACACGCGACCTGCGGGGTCAAAAATAAGTCCCGTGTCAATCAATAACTTCCTCGAATGAAATTCAAAGTGATTTCCAGCAGTATTTGATTTACATGTTAAAAATTGAAGCCTGTATTTTTATGAATTTATACAGATAAAGTTATCAAAATGGTTGCGAGAATATTGAATCAAAATTTACCTGGGAATAGATAGGACCTTGTTTAGCAGGTGGTGCCGACACTAAAGCGACCAAAGGTCGGCTCTGAGTGCTTAAGAATCTGGAGGAGTAAATTCCATTTGCAACGATGGAACGGGTCAAGGGCATACCGAGGAGACGGAGCGAATTCATTCTGTTCAAATTTTGAAGAAAAAAAACCAACAATAAATGAAAAATCAAAGCCTAATAATTTCAATCACTTCAGAGCACTCCAATCAACTCAGACACACACGACCAAGAAACCAAACATGTCTGGCAGCAGCACCGGCTGAGTAAAACCATTCAAACCCAGAGTATTACATGATAAGACCCACACACTCTCCCCTTGAGTATGCATTTATAGCTTTTATCGTGCCCCTTACGTAATCACCTTTTCCCTATTAGCCGGTTACTATATATGAAATTGAAATACCAAAAAAAAGCTCTGTTACATGAATTTTTGAACCTTGCTATACATCGAAAAAATGTAGTCAATTTTGAAATTTCAAATGCAGCATATTCAGAGGACTCAAACCCTCGACATAAATCAATAAATCGACTTAGACTGCAAAGCCGAAACCCACCCATTCAGAAAGTGCTACACACACCCACTAAAAACCTAAGAAAATCGAGTTTCTATCCATTCAAAAAATGCCCATTTAGTGGTCTTGTAAAAATGACTATGATAATATGATAAAAAATTACTTTAAGAACGTGATTAAGTCACTGAAAAGTCGGGGAATCAGTTAAAAAGGATGGAAATAGGTGGGAAAAAGGTGTAAGATCCAGGGTATGTCTATATATCTTGAATGGAAGAGTCCCAAGGTTTTGGAAAATGGCGATCCGCCGGAATGAATGCATGGTTCGGAAACCGGGTTAAAATGTGGAAATAACGGCAAAAAACCGGGGAAAACCGGGTCATGGCTTAAAAATGAGTTTTAACAATGCTTGGAACTTACTTGTTTAGTTGATTTTTTGCGATTGAACCGAATCGGCGGAAAAATGGGTTAAAAATTTGACGAGAAATTGGAAGATGTTGCTGGACACTCAGAGACCGTCACTCCTATGAAAGATTTGGATGGGAAAAGGTGGAGCCTCGAGATGTCTCTCTTTGTGGCTGGCTCTGCATGCGCTTTTCCAATTCTCTTCTCCTCTTCCACTGCTCGATCCAGTCCAGACCAGAAAAGGTTCCTTGGTCGTTGCAGGTTTTCTCTCCCCCCTGAAAATCAGAGTCGGCATACGACCATGATTTTCCAATTTTCTCAAAATTTTCAGCCACTCCCCACCCCAGAAAATCGGGGCTGGATGGGATCCCATGAAGAAAATTCGGTGGAAATTAACATCATGGAAGAGATTTTGGGGATCTTGAAGAGATTTTAAATAATTTGACCCAGGAATTGGAGGTCGACTCATGTGGCACACGTTACAAGGGGAATATATGGGGAATGGAAGGTAAGTAAAAATAAATTCTAGCCGGGGTAAGTTGACCCAAATTCCCTTAAATTTTGCAGTTGAATTTTCTATCTATATATGTTTTGCTCTGGTGCGTTTTTTAAAGTTATTTTACTATACTTACATGTGTTGCTTGAAGACGGGGATATTTTTTTTTAAATACGGTTTTAACTACGTATTTTTTATTGGGGCTCACATTTAAACATGAGCTTTACATGCTTACCTAAAACTATGTATGATCTCTATGTGTAGCTTTACATATTTTTTTTCTTACAGGTTTATTTTCTTGAGCGTTTTAACTCTGCATCATCACCGTGTTCCATTGCTTGATGTTCTTGGTAAGAAATCCGTAATCTCAGGGATTCGATGCTAAAATTAACTTTGAACCGACCCGATTTTTTTTTCTCACGGTTTTAGAACGATGACTGTGTCCTCCGAAGTTTTTACCGAAAACACACTCGTCGTCTTAAGTCTGTTCAGTTCACACGGGACTTTGTTGCCGGCATCGGGTTCTTCTTCCTCCTTCAAATTTTCCTCAGCAAACATCTTCCAAGTCTTTTAGTCTCCGCAGACTTTAAGTCGATCACATTATAATAATGGTAAGTTTTTACGTTTTTTTTTTTTTAAATTTTCGGTTTATTCTGTTTTTATTTAATTTCGTCCCTAAAAATTATTTGAAGGCATATTTTTTTAATTGTAAATTTAAATGTAAGAAGCAGAGAATAACCCAATTGTTGTAAAGTAAACGTTGTATCAAATCTGCAACCTGTAAAAGCATGAATGTATACCGTCCGAAGCATTTAGTTGAGTTCAGTAATGAGTTCTAGAATTTAAAAAGAAAATACGTCACGTATATATTTTTTGTGTACCTATTCCAATTTTTTTTTCAGTTAGTGAAACAAATTTGTGTTTTGATTTTTTAGGCAACGGACCTTAGCGCTCGTGATATCGAAAGTAAGTGAAAAGGATTTGAAGCAAAGATTTGCAGTGTCTTTCCCCTTCATTTTTTTTTTAACTTCGCATTATTTATTGTTCTTGTGCTATACCAAAGCAATATTTCAAGCAGTTTTTTTAAATCTAATTTTTGATATTATATATTATACCCTGCTACTATTCAGCCCTAAGCTTATTTAGTGATTTAGTTCCAAACTGCTACGCTTCTACAGAAACATAACACGGTTCCAGAAATATATCTATAGGAGTACACAATGGAGAAAAACAACTCAATTTAGGCAATTTCAAAAAAAGCAGCGATCTACGAACACACCCAAATGATCACAAACAGCTACATACATATATAAGGAAGGACGAAACAAACCTGGAAGACAATTTATTTTCACACAGAAAAAAAAACAAAGCTCCGTCAAGTGAATTTATAACTAGGCAGTGAAAATGTAGAGATTAAAAGGGGAAAAAGTAATTTGAAATGGGGATACATTTCAAATGAGAAAGCATAAAAGGAATTTTTGGGAGTAATGTACAATCCCATTTGCGACGTAATTTGATTTTGTGTCGTCGTCTTCCAAAAGCTATAAAAAAGAAACGTACAAAGGGGAAAGTTTTCAGAGGGGAGGAAGACAGGAAATGGAAAGAATTCTTTTTACTTTGCTTAGATGATCTTTTTGGTGGGATGAGAGAGAGTGAAAGATGAGCCGAGGTTGTATACACGGTGTACTTTTCGTAGTAATAGTAAAATATATAGTGTAGAGCTAAATGGTGAAAAAACACAAGCGTTGAGTATACAGGAGGTTATACTACAGATTTTTAGCATGTGCAAACGTTTATAAATAGCATCGGCCTTCCATATATGGAACCGTCTCAAGCGTTTTTTGGCATTTTGCCAATTTAACAAAGGGAAGAATTTACAGAAGATTTAACATACACACTGACATTCCCAAGACAATCATGTGCTAAAAACAGTGATTGTGAAAAAAATTTTTGGGTGAATGAAATGAACCGCATGGCTTCTTATATGGACTTTCCCCCTTTTACTGCATCTCACTTTTCCCCTTTTTGTTTTTTGTATTTACCTGTAACTTGTTTCCAGACAAAAGCATTTTTCATTTATTAGCTGGGAATGATTTATGCTCCATAGATATTTTTAACCTATGGTGTAACTTTTGTTCCGTATGTAAGCTATTGATGAATGGTGGTTCATGATTAGCTGGAACTTTTCCCTGTACCATTTATTTATTGTAGGAACATTTTAATTAATCATGATTTACGGTGTCAACTATGTCTGCCAACTTATTCTATAAATTGCCACGTATGGAACATTAATCACCGAAAATCAAAACAAAAATTGAGTTTTATTGTGCTGAATTTTTTAAAGTTTTTGTTCATTAAAAAAATAAAACAGAAACTAAACCGACAAGAGCTCCATTTACCTATAGAATTTAAAGTGAACGTATACAAGGGAATAATAGGTGCGTTTAATGTAGCTTAAATGGAAATTATGCCATATAACATAAATTTTTAACTGTTTCTGGTGTTAAATACAGTTCTGGACAATAAATTTATAGAAGTAAATTATAATGACACTTATTATCAGCTTAAACATAGCGCAGCAATGGGTAGTCCTGCAAGTGAAGCCATAGCTATTAGTATAGCTGCAGCAACAGAAGGCAAGGAGATTTGAAATAGACCAAAGATAGTCACTCTGTCACTCACTAACTCTCGACAAGAATCTATCAATCGTCAAAAAACCAGGGTGAAGCAATTATGCCAATCAAATCATCCAACGTTCGTAAAAAACTCACTTACGTTTTCGCAAGGTCATAGAATTGTAAAAGTGTATTCGGACAGTTAGAGGGCAACTGGTAGAATTAAAAAAACATGGTAACAAACTTTTATATCAGGAAATAATTCATAAATATTTTACGAATGTATAGAATGCATTCAAATGTAGGTAGGGAAGTGATATGAGAACCTACCGACGAACATATAAACACGTATTTAAATCAAACATTACAGATTTTCTATTTTGTTTTTTGTGCTTACCTATAACGTGTCACGAATGAAGACAACCCTACGTTTCTTTAGCAGGGTATCACATGTGTTCCAATTATTTTTAACCCTTGGAGTGGCTTTTGTTACCACATAAACTATTGCTGAAAAGTGATTGTTGATTAACTCAAATGTTTCTCTTCGATATTTATTTTTTATAGGAGCAAAGTTTGCTTTCTCGATCTACGACTTTGAGGGAAATGAACAAGTGGATGCTTTCTACGTTGGAGATGTCCTCCGTGCTCTTAACCTTAACCCCACTCAGAAACTCGTGGAGAAAGTTGGTGGCACCAAAAAGAAGAGTATGTCAAATGTTTCGTTGATATTGTAACTTTTGTTTCTTAATAATGTGATCTGTAGGAAGAAAATATTTCACAACAATGTTAGAAAAATCACGTGGTGAGGGTCATTACAATTCATATAGGTACTTGCTATTTGCATTTCGTCGTTCACTTTCACATGGAGTTCGATTCTAAAGCTTCTGTTTCGGTTCTTTGTTGCTTTTTCGAATTAAAAACAGCCGCGTGTCTGTATGTAAAAGGTTAGGTTAGCACTAGATGTCGCTCGTGCTTCAGTAATCAATCCTGGAAGGTTTACCAGTATGTAAAATATTTTTCTCCCAGAGCTATGTTTCAGTTCTTTTTGCTCTGCTCATTTTTAGCTGATTTTTAAAATCCAAACTCCTCTAATAATAGGGTAAACAATTTTGTAGCATTCGTAACTCGTATCACTATTGACTTACTTTGAATTTGGAGAATAGTGAAAGTGATCGATCTAGACTTCAGTTTTTTTTTTGTAACTTTGAAAAAAAAAATCGGTCATCCATGGATCAAATGAGAAAAATATTAGGCAAATTGCGTTATCAGTTCATACCTTATCACATTTTGACCCAAACTTTTTGGATGACTTTGCTTCCATCCTCAATTTTTTTGTAATTGAAGTAAGCGGACCGTGAAATAGAAAATGATCAAATATTATATTTTGTCCGTCTACGTAAAGCTGGTAATCGTTGCGAGGGCAAGAACTTGTAACTTATACTTTTTTTAAATATGCTTTTTGTCTAAAAAGTTTATACTTTTTAATTAAATTAGTTTTTTTGAACAAATTTTGACTTTCGAAATTTTATGTTGCTTTTTAATGCATTCAAGGAAAAAACAGCGCGGAATCAAAATGCACACATAATTGGTTTTTCGTTTTGTTGCGTAACAGTATTTAAGGTTTTCATACAAATCAAGTAGAAAGTTGTTCGATTAATTCAAAGATGGAATCAAGCGTAAATCGAATATATTCATTTCGGAGGAAGGTGAATTGAATTTGGACTATTAAAATTAAGGTTCAAATTGATGTTTAAAAAATTAGGACGTTTATAACTATCTCCTGCATCCTACCTCCGACATAGATAATGGCGTTTGAAGTGCGAATTTGCCACGTTTCTCATTGGGAGGTTGCGACCACAACCTGATAGTTTTTGAGATGAGAGCATCACAATGCAATGTCAAAGAACTGTATATTTTAAATTAATAGTATTGTGTGTTTTCGTTAATGAACAGACGAGAAGAAGTTGAAGGTTGACGAGTTCCTGCCCATCTTCGGTCAAGTCAAGAAAGACAAAGATGTCGGTAACGTGGACGATTTTCTGGAGTGTCTTAAATTGTATGATAAAGCCGGAGATGGCAAAATGATGGTTGCCGAACTTAGCCACATCTTGCAGTCTTTGGGTAATATTCTTAAACATTATTTTATGGCATTACCTGATTTATTATTTAGTGAAAACGAAAACCTTAGCGTTGTCGAATTAAGATATTAATTTAGTTTTCAACGCCATTTATGATCAAATGTGTGCCCAATGTTGTCCAGTTTGTTGGACAGAATCCGGAACATCGAATTTTGTTGTGAATTTTGTCACCATCTCGCAACAATAAAATCTGGGGACCCCATAATTTCTTATGGGGAACATTTGGCTTTTACGTCTACAACTCTCCTATTTTCAGTAATTGTAAAGTTCAAACGTGCAAACTACTTATATCGCAAGCAATACTTTGGTTCTTGGCAGTAAAATTGTACAGTCACTTATATACGGCGTTTGGTTTTTGTTTTTACACAACCCTAATTATTTGGCATTTTATTGGCCAACAACGTAGTAAATACAAAACTACGACACTAAAGTGGCTTTGAAGCTATAAAAGGGGGGCGTGCGTACTTACATTAAAGCTAAGAGACAAGTTGTTAGTGGTCCTTTGCGCCCCGGAAAATTCATCGTAATTCATTCCCCGACATATGATTCATGTGAATATAATGTGTTTGTTTCAGGTGAGAGATTAGATGGATCTGAAGCTGAGGATATCATCAAGGCTTGCTGCGAACCCGAGGATGAGGAAGGATTTATCCCCTACGCCGGTAAGATGACACATTTTGCTAGTTGTAGCACTACGTAGATCTAGTTGCTGATGTCGTTGATAATATGTCTGTGTTACTACGAGAGAAAAGATAATGTCAATGCCAAGAAAAATTCCCGGGCAAAAATACCCTTCTTCTTGTATCTCCTCTCCTATGCTCCACTTAATAATTCTTCCTCGTCTACTTCAATCTTGATATTTCTTCTCCTATTCTCCACCCCTGTCATATCAGCCCAGCCTCTGCAGATCCTTGAACCTATTTTAAATGCAAGTCACGTATCCGTTATTCTAATACTCTGCCATATTAACACTTCTCGACTTCTCCGTTTAGCCTGCCTTCCTTCTCATGCTGTTTACATTTAAACTATGTAACTGATACCAATCTGTCGCTTTTGACTCTAATTTCCCACCCCTCGTTTGTAAAAAGAATTTTTTAACAGTTGTTTTTTTTTCTTTATACTTTAGCATTCTTGAAAAAGCTGATGGCTGGACCCTACCCAGAATCCTCAGACTAAGCAAATACCATCGTCGTCATCTTTACAAAAATAAATACCATCAATAAAAACAAAAAATGCAATGTAAGAAAAACTCACGAGAACATCCGTGTGTTTCCAAAAGAAGCCAAAAGCAAAAATATCCATCAAATATTGTATTCATAATAATTGTTTAAAAAAATGCCATATATATTATACTATATTTATTCACAAATCTCCAGAACATCTTGTTTACATACAATGAATAAATGTAATATACAGACACGTCCAAAAAAAAAAGAAATAATATCACTCCTCTTCAGTGAGATACAAAGGAAACAGCTGCAATACATACAATAGATAATTTGTCCAGTGTTTTCGAAATCTATTATACTTGTAATATATCACTTTTTTTCCACCTTGAAAAATGCCCAATTGGTTGGAAAGCGTTGAGACAAATAATGTATTATTACTATATGGAAAATCCGATACCAAAATAAATTCATAAACTCGTTGCTTGTTGTTGTTGTGGGGGATAAAAAAACCAACTCTATACATTTCTCACCTCTCTCATTTCTTCTGTGAACTCAGCCTTTGGGTTTCGTTTAATGTTAATGAGTACTGAGTAATCCTCCCACGCAAATCATTATAGTATGTATCAGCACAACTTTATACCCACTTGACTTTACTTGATTATTCCACACAATAGTCCTTCCTTCTAATATGTATCAGCGAGCCCGTGGGTGCAAACAGGGCTAAGTTCAGACAGTAGTTCAACACGCAAATAATTTGTGGGACAAATTGCGTCGGGTTAAAAAAAATGAGAGCCATTAATGTGTGATGACACACGGGGGAAGATAAAAAATGAGCATCGCATGTTCCCAAATAAATTTAGACCTTTCACCAACCAAGAAAGCTCGGTATACCACGCTGGAAAAAAATCGTGTAAAAAAAGATACGCCTGCCCACATCATTATAAATGAATCTGTTTGGCAGAACGAGAAGATGCTAATTTTTCTCTTGCTCCCAGAGATGCATTAGCTGGATGCGGTCTTTGTAAAAAAAAAAGGCTGTTTATTTAAGAACACACTTTTGTCTGGGCTTCTGCCGGAGAATATATTGCAGAAAAAAAGGGTGAAAGCACTATAAATCCAAGTGCCAGGTTTTTCTTCTCCCGTGAAAAAGGTTTGGATTTGTGCATTCCTTTAAATAGCACCATCCGCAAAATCCGCATACAATGACCAGGGATACAAATCGGATTAAGTCAAAGAAAAAAACGAAAAACAAATATCTGCATGTGTGAATGCATTCGTATGGGAAACCACATTTTTTTACGAATGGACCTTCCAAAGTTCCAAACACCTTTGAGCCAGAAGAGAAGTACAGGGAAACGCTCCGAACTAATACTTTGTCAAAAAATCTGGGCATAACCGGTGTGTCCGTAGCCTTCTAAATTGTAGCATATACAAATATGCATGTGTATGTATATGTACATATATATGTATTATATACATTATCATTAATCATAAGTAACCGTTTTTGAGACCTTTGCAAGTCCCAGATCCAAACAAATTGGGAGAGCCAAAAATTTTACGCCCAAACGCAAGTAATTATTTGGTAATTTGAGGTTTATGTCCGGCATGACGGTTTCCGTGATCTTATCCAATTTTATTTGGCGTCATTAATTTCTATAATTTCTACCGACACAATTTTGTTGCAGTTCCTGGAGATTAAAAAAACATTAGCCATTATTACAGCCTGTTTCACAGCCAACAGCCAGTCACCCCACATTCCAAGCTTAAGCTTTGGAATTTGACATAAATGACATACATAGGTAAACAGGTACACCACAAAAGTAGTCCATGAAGAGCCGTTATTAGATTGGTAATTGGCATGTAAATTTCAAAAATACATATTATTTAAGACAAGATTAATACATACATACACATCTGTAAGAGATAAGACCATTAATTTTACAGCAGATTAATTGACAAAAAACTTGTGGCCATCCGGGTAATTCTGGCCAGTGGCCACCAGCCAGTAAATTATTTTATTTTATTATGTAAGAAATACATACATAATTTAATGTGGAATTTGGAACTTGGATTGGAACACATTTTTTTTCGTCGAGTATTTCGGGTCACCGTTATACCCGCCGTTAAAGGCCGCTGTAAGGAGGTCCGTTATAAAAAAAATCGACTGTGTTGTAAGTACATCATTGTCGTAATCACAATATTACAATGTTCACATTTCACATAATTAGTAATTATTAACTAGTGTGCACAATTATCATTATTATTGTACACTATTCGTCGCGCATCAAGCGTCGCACTAATATATTGTAATAGTAAGTTAGTAGTTTAGTAATTTAGTACCAAATAGCAAATGTAACAATGTATAAGTACTAATTGTAAGTACTTTAACTTTTAACTGTAACAGTAAATTATAAGCATAAGTACATTAGTGTTAGTGTTAGTACTTAGTACGTATTATGATTAATTATTTTTATAAAAACTATAGTAGTATAGTTTAAGTTTAGTTTAGTGGTTAGTAGTACAGGTCAACAGGTCACGTCACGAGTTCCCATGTCACATCACAGGTCACGAGGTCACAGTCATCAGAGTCATCCATGACCTCATGACAATTACTCACTCACCATCCTACGAATTAACGCACCCTAAACCCACC
This sequence comes from Disparrhopalites patrizii, assembly GCA_034698585.1. NCBI lineage: Eukaryota > Metazoa > Arthropoda > Collembola > Symphypleona > Sminthuridae > Disparrhopalites > Disparrhopalites patrizii. The sequence continues at coordinate 32,239 of JAQGBT010001306.1, forward strand.
CTAATCCCTAATCCTTAACTGCCTTCTCAATTCCCAATCATTCATTTCTCATCTCATTTGCAATTTCAAATTACTTGGATCGGAAGCAGCCCATAAAGGATGGAGAAGAAAGACTCTGAGGCAACAGAAAGACCCGCATCGGAGACGCCACAAGATGACCTCCACCCAGATGACCCCGCATCCCCAGAAATCAAGGATAACTCCGTCACTAAGGTACAACTCGTACCGGATAATCCCTGACGGAAATAAATACATAATTATATGAAACATAGTCTGAAAAAAAATTAAATGACTTCCAGTTTGAATTGGCCACAGAGGACAAACATTTGGAGTCGGCCAAGGCGAACTTCCTCTCCTTCATGGAGGTCGTCTGGCCCACGGTGGCCACTTACTACTTCGAGGTGGAGAAGGAGATCCTCAATACGATCAAGAAGGCGGGGCCTAGGAAGACCAAATTTCTGGAGAAGACTCTGGATTCCTCCAGCTGGGACAGTCACAGCCCCTCCCCTTGCAGTAGTACGACCCTGGGTCATTTGGGGGAGAGCATGACCTCTAACGTGACCTCGGCCTTGGTGTCTGGGAGCAGTTACCAAGAGCTGGAAGCGACCTCCTCCTCCGTTCTCACGACCTATAATTGCACCGCCACCGCCCCCCGGGAAAAGGTCACGGTGGGGACGGAGAAGCTGGAAGCGCGGAAGCGCATTGTTCAGCGCCGGGACACTCTTGGGAATGTCACGTGGGATGTCGTGGAAAAAATCCCATCCTACCCGTCCATTACGGGCCCGCCCGGGGAGGGCGTTGCCCGGGTTTTGAGCACGGCTCCGATCGTGGTTAAGAATGACCACGGGCCTTGGTACACGGAGTCTTCTGAGAGCATTCCGTTGGAGCTGCGGCAGATCGTGGCGGATGCGGACAGCAACATCCGGCAGGCGCTGTCCCTGTGCTTCGGGAAGATCAGTAAGTCCTTTGCGAGCTCCTACCCGAAGATCAGGATGGTCATCACCAAGGTAGGACCTCTGAATCGGTATTCCAATTCAAATCGGAATTACATATAATAATATTCATATTTTTCAGTATTTTAATCAGAATTATATTAATATCTTCCAGTGTTTTAATCGGAATTATATTCAATCTTCTTAATATTTTCCAGTATTTTAATCGGAATTATAATTCTAATTTTTCAATATTTTATTCGCAATTATATTCATATTTTTCAGTATTTTAATCGGAATTATATTCATATTTTTCCTTGGCCATCACTAAGGCCTACCCCCAAATCCGACACACCGTGAGCTGCTCCTACCCCAGCATTGAGTACACCATCAACAATGCCTACGACAAGGTCCAAGGGACGGTCAAGTCCTCCTATCCGAAGATCAGAAGGACCATCACGGGGACCTATCCAAAACGGCCCGCCGTGTCCTCCATCTACCG